>OY757013.1:71488287-71512667 GCA_963580285.1 Lucinisca nassula
AACTCCGTTTAAACAATTTAGTTCGATCGATTATAACATGAAGCAGGAGGGGATTATAAGTTAAATTGTTGAGATTGATTTGTAGATATTACAGTCAAATATCACTACTATTATTGGTTTGGTCGCCATGAGGCGGGCAAACCGGGTCTAATGACCAGATTGTAACTGTTCCATGGAGGGGCACGTGACGCAATCAACCAATCAGCTTTAACGATGATGCAATACTATACTGCAGTTGTCTGAATAGCGAAACCCTGTCAATCCGCACGTGATTAGAAGTTATAAATATCACTTATGCAGTGCAGAACCGTTTGATCTATAAATAAGTCAGTGTGTGCAGGGGGTCTTTGAATGTGAGTTTATCATGCAGTTACAAGTATAAGGTTACACATTGTCATTAATGACATTTACACCTATTGGACTATCACTATTCCCTTTAAAATGGGCGAGTCAATTTGTGATCTCAGGAATAACAGAAATTGATTTGTTTGGAGCAAATTCTTTTCTTAAGAGTAGCCCATATCTAGGAAAAAGAGGATTTTTCAAAGAATATTCCTTACAGTCTGTAATTTTTTTTTGTTCCGGCTACACCGCAGCAGACAAAGTCCAGCTACATGTATATATGAGATGTTATGTTGAAACCCGCACGTGCAGCTACCCAGTGGAGCTAGGCGCATAGATACTTCACACCCCCCCCCCCCCCACCACCACCACCTATATTGTTTAAGATCATAGTGAAGCCTCAGGCGAGACTGCGCAGCCTTGTTTGTGTGTTCTCTGTTTACTAACAAGCAGTCTCAAATCAGCGTAAGCCGGGGGCATGTAGCATCGCAGTAGTCCGGTGAAGACTGATTAGACTGTGCGGATGCAAAACCATCATGTTATTTAGATAGGCAAGTAACAAGAAAAAGAAAATGCGGACATCATACACAAATTTAACATGTGCATGTGTGATCTTCACTTTGTGCGCCTTGAAACGTTTCAAACCTCTTGAACATTGAAGACACAATCCCGATTGCACAACTGCGCAGACTTATCAGTCTTTACTGTACTTGGTAGCTTAGAATGTGTTTGTAACGTCGCAAGCAGATTTGGCTGGTTAAATGTACACGCCGTCGTTTTAAGCCGGCGCACGGCGAAAAAAAAACGTTTCAAACGAGGGACCAGATTAGCATGTGCATCTAGCCAATGTGGCCATAGTTTTCACCTGTTCTTTGATTAGCACAGAGGCCATGGTAGGCACATACGAACAACGAAGACTGTTCAGACTGCATGCATGTGGAGGCTGACCTGAGTCTTCCCCCCACACCGAATATGACTTATTTTCTTAATCATGTTCCCCGAAATTACTTCCACCGTGAAATAAATGGGCATCTTCACTTGCTCCTCAGAAAACAGGTAACCTGAATTAAACTACCTTTTTGCATGCAACAACCATGAATTTCACTCGCACGTGCTAACAGACGTTCTGTGGAAAAAGGCGGGAAACTCTCATTTAATATTAAAGGGGCGCTTCTGCTATCAAAGAGGCATTGAATCAATGCCATAGCACATGGAAAAAGGGTAACACTGTCATACAAATAATAATGAAAGTTGAAGCTACGCTCGAAAGAGTCTGAGAGCAAAGCGAAAACACTTGCATATGCATGGTGATCCAAGCCTTTGTAGGCCACAATGCTATATCACCGACTAGGATCTGCCTGCACATCGATGCAATGTGATCAGTCTTTACTGAACCCTTAAATCTTATGGCTAAGTGAAACCCTTTGCCTTGCATACCGGTAGTGGGTGCGCATGTTCAGTGTTTGCAGGTCGTTGAGAAACCAGCGAAGACACATCTTAGTGTACTCATTCATGCAATCTGATTAGAGTCTTCGCTGATCGCATGAGCCTGATGCAGACGATGGGATTTTCACAACATAAATAAGCGAAACTCCTGTGGCTCATCAAGGTTGATCTAAGCACTTGCAGCCTGCGTTTCTCACAGTCTGATCAGTATTCGGTGAGGGTATGAACCTTCCATTACCACAGGGCTATCCAAAGTGAGAGAAGCGAAAATCATTTGCCTTACAGAGTGCATGTTAATCCGAGTCTTTGCATGCACACATTTCATGCTAAGTTTTCTTTTTTTCGTGCGCTAGCTCATATACGACCAGTACGATGTTGTAATGATAAACCCGGGAACGGTCCGAAATGCTTGTTCTGGATGCATTTTTAGGCATTTTTTGTGTGTTCGAAGTATTAAAAATTCTGATTTCTGAAAAATTTGGGAGTTCGAATTAAATGAGAAAGTTTTCAGCCACAAATTCGAAATAATTTTGGGTGATCGAACTGCTAGGGTGTTCGAATTAATTGGTCACCTACCGTATTTAACTTCACTACAACTGGTGTGTGGGAATGTGTGGCGGCGGTAAAACGTCTCCCTGCCCTACATCATAGTGTAGATTATATTTTCTTGTCCTTTGGGATCATTGATTCCATTGTGGAATTTGAAAAAAATCTTAGGGTCATCGGCCTAATTGGTCGAAACTAGCTAGTCTGGCCCAGAAAACATGTGCACGCCATATTTTTCAGTTCTGTGGTGTATTCCTTGCTTCCAAAGGATAACCCTTTTATAGAACAAATTAAAGGGGATCACAATTCTATAGGCATGATTTCGTTATGGAAATACAACTTTAAGGACCTTATGGTTGCTACTTTGTTGGCTCTGTCCAACTGAAAAAGGGGGTCTACTCTCAAAGGGGAAGAATTTGCTCCTCAAGGGGTCTACTCTAAAAGGGAAGAATTTGCTCCCCAGGAGCAAATTCTTTCCTTTAAGAGTATACCCCTTAGACATATCCAAAGAGAAACTACTTTTGCAGGAGTTGCAGTCATTTTCGCAAATTTTACGTCTTGCAATGTCATTATAGAGTAAGTCCATGGGGCCATGGAAACGAAAAACCACAGAACATACTACTACTCACAAAGTGTGGCTGGCTGCGGTAGCTCTGTCGGATGCAGTCTGACTGGCAATAAGGAAGACTCGGGTTCGATACCTACCGGGGTCGGCAACATTCTTTCCTGGAGATTGATTATGAAATCTTTTCTATGGTCATTCTCTCCCTTCCGCTGATTCAGGAAGGGCAGGGGTCAGTTTTTGGCGACAGAATGTGCACTGAACTGGTAAACCGCTTACGGATAAGCCTGCTCAGGAAAAGCGTGGATAGGTACACTGACAGGCCCAAACATGACCCAAATCAGTATTGACTGGGCCGTTAAATACAAATAAACAAAACATGCAAAGTTAATTTCACACAGATAGGAACAGATTTATATATTCTGAATATCTTTCGGTACGCTGATAGCTCTAATAATACGTATATGTAAATGTTGGAAAGACAGAGAACGTTATTTTTCCTCATTTATAAAGATCGCTGGGTGTAACGGGCCTCCGTGGCCTAGTGGATGAGAGTGCTGATTCTTAATCATTAGGTCTCTCAACGCTGTAGGATTGATCATTGCTCAGGTCACATAATGAGAAGTTCTGCAACGGAAGGTCAGGACGTTTTTCATCGGGTACTCCAGTTTTCGCTCACTTCCGATTAACGATCGGCTTGATGTGAGTGAAATAATCTTGAAAGGATCGTAAAACCAAACATAAAATGATCGCTGGGTGTGTAAAAACATTTTCATGTCTTTGCTACTAGAATTAACGTCAGTGCCAAGGTCGAAGGTTCTAACTCTTCTAAATATATACAAGAGGGCCATGATGGTCCTGGATCGCTCACCTGATCCACACTGTAGCAATGAAATGGTGGTAATACAGTAAGGTGCCTTGTCAGAAGGAAAATACAGGCCAAATATGAAGGCTCTATCTCAAATGGTTCAAAAGTTATGATAAAGTAGGTCAAAGGTCAAGGTCATAGATCAAACTTTTTGTAGCCATTGTCACAAGGAAAATACATGCCAAATTTGAAGGCTCTATCTCAAATTGTTCCAAAGTTATTATTAAGTAGGTCACAGAGCAAGGTCAAGGTCACAGCTCAAATGTTTGCATGAGTGGGAAGACCTTTTCACAAGGAGCATACATGCCAAATATGAAGGCTCTACCTTAAATGATACAAAAGTTATGACAAAAACAATCAAAGGTCAAGGTACAAAATTCTGCATGGTTGAGAAGCCCTTGTCACAATGACCCTACATACCAAATATGAAGGCTCTATCTTAAATGGTTCAAAAGTTATGAGAAAGAAGGTCAAAGGTCAAGGTCACAGATCAAAATTTTTGTGTTGGTGAAAGTCGTTGCCACAAGGAACATACATGACACAGATGAAGGCTCTACCTCAAATGGTTCAAAAGTTATGATAAAGTAGGTCACATGTCAAGGACAAGGTCCCAAGTCATTTTTGTATGACACAAGGAAACTACATGCCAAATATGAAGGCCCTATCTCAAATGGTCGAAGTAGATAAAAGGTCAAGGTCATTGGAAAATTTTTTGTATTGGTGGAAAGACCTTTTCACAAGGAACATACATGCCAAATATGAAGCCACCATCTCAAATGGTTCAAAAGTTATGATAAAGAGGTCAAATGTCAAGGTAAAGGTCACATTTTATGTATAAATAGGAAACCCTTGTCGCAAGGAACCTACATGCCAAATATGAAGGCTGTATCTCAAATGCTTAAAAAGTAATGTCAAAGTAGGTCAAAGGTCTAGGTGATGGGTCAAAATTTTTGAATGGCTGGGAAAGCCTTGTCTCAACGAACATACATGCCAAATATAAAGGCTCTATCGCATATGGTTCAAAAGTTATGATAAAGTAGGTCACAGGTCAAGTTCACAGATCATCTATTTTTATATGAGTGGGAAGCCCTTGACACAAGGAACCTACATGCGAAATATGAAGGCTCTATCTCAAACGGTTCAAAAGTTATTACAAAATAACCTAGTGATCTAATTTTTGATTTGACTTGACCCATATTTGAACATAACTGAGAAATTGTCCAGATCATCATTCTGAGCACGTTTTATGATGATTGGACTAAAACGTTGGCCTCTTGGAGTGTTCACAACGTTTTTCTATGATTTGACCTGCTGACCTACTTTTTGAACCATATTCAAACTTGATCCAGATAGTGTCAAGATGATCATTCTGAGCAAGTGTGATGATGATTGGACCAAAACTGGGGCCTCTAGTGTGTTCACAAGGTTTTCTATGATCTGACCTACTGACCTACTTATTGACCAGACATGGCCCATATTCGAAATTAACCGAGATATTGTCAAACTGTGGCCTCTAGAGTGTTCACAACGTTTTTCTATGATTTGACATACTGTTTGACCCAACATGACCTGTATTCAAAGTTGACCGAGATATTGCCAAGATGATCATTCTGAGCAAGTTTGATGATGATCAGACGAACACTGTGGTCTCTAGTGTGTTCACAAGGTTTTCTACGATTTAACCTACTTTCTGACCCGACATGACCCATATTCGAACTTGACCTAGATATTGCAGAGATGATCATTCTGAGCAACTTTGATGATAATTAGACTAAAATTGCAGTCTCTTGAGTGTTAACAAGGTTTTTCTACGGTTTGACCTACTGACCTACTTTTTGACCCGACATGACCCATATTCGAACTTTACCGAGATATTGTTAGGATGATCATTCTGAGCAAGTTTGAGGATGATTGGACCAAAACTGGGTCTAGGGTCTTTTGAATGGCTGGGAAAGCCTTGTCTCAACGAACATACATGCCAAATATAAAGGCTCTATCGCAGTGTAACAAGGTTTTTCTATGATTTGACCTACTGACCTACTTTTTGACCCGACATGACCTATATTCGAACTTGACCGAGATATTGTCAGGATGATCATTCTGAGCAAGTTTGAAGATGATTGGACCCAAACTGTGGCCTCCAGAGTGATAAGGTTTTTCTATGGTTTGACCTACTGACCTACTTTTTGACCACACATGACCCATATTCAAATTTGTCCTAGAAACTGTCAGGATGATCATCCTGAGCAAGTTGGATGATAATTGGACCAAAACTGTGGCCCTTAAAGTGTTAACAAGGTTTTCCTTTGATCTGACCTGGTGACCTACTTTTTGATCCGACATGACCCATATTCGCACTTGACCGAGATATTGTCAGAATTATCATATAAAGCAAGTTTGAGGATGATTGGGCTAAATCTTTGGCCTCTAGAGTGTTAACAAAGTTTTTCTATGATTTGCCCTACTGACCTACTTTTTGATCCGGCATGACCCATATTTAAACTAGACCGAGACATTGTCAGGATGATCATTCTGAGCAAGTTTGAAGATGATTTGACCCAAACTGTGGCCTCCAGAATGTTAACAAGGTTTTTCTATGGTTTGACCTACTGACCTACTTTTTGACCCGACATGACGCATATTCAAACTTGACCGAGATATTGTCAGGATGATCATTCTGACCAAGTTTGATGATGATTGGATCCAAACTGTGGCCTCTAGAGTGGTAACAAGAATAGTTTACGCACGCATGACGCGCGACGCACACCACACGACGAACACCGCACGACGAACGACGACGCCCGACATCTCACAGTCACAAAAGCTCACCATGACCTTTGGTCAGGTGAGCTAAAATATTTAGGAAGCTAAACAAAGTCATAACGTTGATGGGTCGTTGTTTATTGTTCTTGAGCCCAGCACAGATAGCAATAGTTTTTGGTCAAAAACTTCATGACTACTAAGTGACATGCCACCAGTTACAGACTGAGTTGTTAAAAGACTTTTTGGCGCATTCGATGGGAGCTATTGTATCTGATAAGCCGAGAGTGGTGTTCTTTATTTCCACTCAATACTTGACGTTTTACTAATCAGTTTCTTTTACAATTAAATTGTGATCCAGAAAGATATACAAAAGGATTGCAAATTTCAGGTTTTTTTGCGGAGGTACCGGTCAAAGAAACTGCCGAGGTTTAAGATACAGTCTGATTCGCAGCCCTTTGTCTGGGCAGGCTTAGATCTTCCAAGGCGGTTCAGCAATACTTCAAAGTTGGGTCGGTTTTAGCTCATGCAGTCCAATATATTGTCCAAAGGTCTGATTGGCCCCCGTCCGTCGGGGATTGAAGAAATAGATTAGACTGCATGATGCTTCCACGCAGAGCTGATACCGGCCGCATATGAGTAGTGTTAAATCGCCTAGAAAGTCTAAGCCTGCCCTGGAAAAGTGGCTCGAGTCGGACCGTTCATGTATTTCAACCATTTAGTTTCATTGGGCGACAGGGCTTGAGAAGGAGTTTTATCTGCCCGTTTTATCTCAGTACTGAGTAAAAGTCCATCAAAATTGGTAGCAATGTCTCAAAAAAGACTCATACAGTGTCAACAGGGACGTTAACAACAAATGAAATAGATAACCAAGGCCCTATAGAAGGCCTGATGACTTAGGAAAAAATCTTTTTATATGCCCGTTTGAAAAAGAACAGCAACAGCAACAACAACAACAACAACAACAAAAACGGTCGTATTAAGATATGGGGTTGGTGTCCGTCCTTCCGTTCGTAAACTTTTTTTTTGTTTCCGTATAACTCCTACTATAAGGTTTTCATCGGATCAAGCCTAAAATGTGTATGTAGTAAGGCTAAGATGTGAAGATGTGCCTTAAGTTTCGAGAATTACTGTCCACCAAATATTAACAGAGTTATGACACTTTGAAAAATTCGGTTTACATTTTCGTTTGGTTAAGTTTTGTGCTATACATATGTAAACAATATGTAAGTTACATTTAGTTTATACTTGCCATGGCGTTAAACAATTTACCACAGAATACTCATCACTACCTACCCCTCCTGATACCAAGGTCACAGACTTCGAAATTTTATATACACGTTTTGTATTAAAGTTATTATTTTTATTAAAAAAAGCATTAAGTGGGATCATGATTTTGTTTGTTTGTTTGATTTGAGGTTTAACGTCCCCGTCAACACTGTAAAGGTCATTTTGGAGACGTTGCTTCCAATTTTGTGGGACTTTTACCCAACATTGAGTTGAAATGACATCTCAAGCCCTGTCGCCGAAAGAAACCAATAGGGTTTATTAGCATGGACGGTCCGCCTCGCACCGCGGTTCCTGGACAGGCTTAGATCCTCTAAGCGTTTTACCAGTACAAGTGTGCGGGCCGGAGTCAGCTTTGCGTGGAAGCATCATGCAGCCCAGTGGGATAATGATATCAGCTGGCTCAAATCAGAATGTAGACTGACAAGACCAAACCTATTGGATGCTTTTTGAAAGCAGCCAACTTGTTTCAATATTAATACAGTCAAACATGAGTGACAGTCACATAACATGGAAAACAAGTTGGCTGCTTTCAAAAAGCATCCAATAGGTTTGGTCTTGTCAGTCTACATTCTGATTTGAGCCAGCTGATATCATTATCCCACTTAGTGCATTTTTTGAATATAAAAAATAAACTTTAATACAAAACGTGTATATAAAATTTCGAAGTCTGTGACCTTGGTATCAGGAAGGGTAGGTAGTGATGAGTATTCTGTGGTAAATTGTTTAACGCCATGACAAGTACATGTATAAACTAAATGTAACTTACATATTGTTTGCACATGTATAGCACAAAACTTAACCAAACGAAAATGTTAACCGAATTTTTCAAAGGGTCATAACTCTGTTAATATTTGGTGGCATATCTTCACATCTTAGCCTTACTACATACACATTTTAGGCTTGATCGGATGAAAACTGTATAGTAGGATTTATACGGAAACGAAAAAAAGTTTACGAACGGACGGACGGACACCAACCCCGTAACTTAATACGACCGTTTTTTTTTTATTTTTTTATTTTGTTATTGTTGTTTTTCAAACGGGCATATGAAAAGATTTTTCCTAAGTCATCAGGCCTTCTGTAGGGCCTTGGTTATCTATTTCATTTGTTGTTAACGTCCCTGTAAACACTGTATGGGTCTTTTTGAGACATTGCTTCAAATGTTGTGGGACTTTTACTCAGTACTGAGATAAAACGGGCAGATAAAACTCCTTCTCAAGCCCTGTCACCCAATGAAACTAAATGGTTGAAATGCATGAACGGTCCGTCTCGAGCCACTTTTCTTGGGCAGGCTTAGACTTTCTAGGCGATTTATTACTACTCATGTGTGGCTGGTATCAGCTCTGCGTGGAAGCATCATGCAGCCCAATCTATTTCTTCAATCCTCGATGGACGGGGGCCGATCAGCCCTTGGGGCAATATATTGGACTGATTGAGCTGAAACCGACCGAACTTTGAAGTATTGCTGAACCGCCTAGGAAGATCTAAGCCTGCCCAGACAAAGTGCTGCGAATCAGACTGTATCTTAAACCTCGGCAGTTTCTTTGAGCGGTACCTCCGCAAAAACCTGAAATTTGCTATCCTTTTGTATATCTTTCTGGATCACAATTTAATTGTAAAAGAAACTGATTAGTAAAACGTCAAGTATTGAGTGGAAATAAAGAACACCACTCTCGGCTTATCAGATACAATAGCTCCCATCGAATGCGCCAAAAAGTCTTTTAACAACTCAGTCTGTAACTGGTGGCAGGTCACTTAGTAGTCATGAAGTTTTTGAAAAGAAACTATTGCTATCTGTGCTGGGCTCAAGAACAATAAACAGCGACCCATCAACGTTATGACTTTGTTTCGCTCCCTAAATATTTTATACATTTGGAAGAGTTAGAACCTTCGACCTTGGCACTGACGTTAATTCTAGAAGCAAAGACATGAAATTGTTTTTACACACCCAGCGATCTTTTTATGTTTTGTTTTACGATCCTTTCAAGATTATTTCACTCACATCAAGCCTATTTATCGGAGGTGAGTGAAAACTAGAGTACCCGATGAAAAACCTCCTGACCTTCCGTTGCAGAACTTCTCATTATGTGACCTGAGCCATGCTCAAACATACACCGTTGAGAGACCTAATGATTAAGAGTCAGCACTCTTATCCACTAGGCCACGGAGGCCCGTTACACCCAGCGATCTTTATAAATGAGGAAAAATAACGTTCTGTCTTTCCAACATTTATATATACTTATTATTAGAGCGTACCGAAAGATGTTCAGAATATATAAATCTGTTCCTATCTGTGTGAAGTAAACTTTGCAAGTATTGTTTATTTGTATTTAACGGCCCAGTCAACACTGATTTTGGGTCTTTTTTGAGCATGTCAGTGTACCTATCCACGCTTTTCCTGAGCAGGCTTATCCGTAAGCGGTTTACCAGTTCAGTGCACATTCTGTCGCCAAAAACTGACCCCTGCCCTTCCTGAATCAGCGGAAGGGAGAGGATGGCCATAGAAAAGATTTCATAATCTCCACGAAAGAATGTTGCCGACCCCGGTAGGTATCAAACCCTAGTCTTCCTTATCGCCAGTCAGACTGCATCCGACTGAGCTACCATAGCCAGCCACACTTTGTGAGTAGTAGTAGTTATGTTCTGTTGTTTTTTCGTTTCCATGGCCTCATGGACTTACTCCATAATGGCATTGCAAGACGTAAAATTTGCGAAAATGACTGCTACTCCTGCAAAAGTACTTTCTCTTTGGATATGTCTAAAGGGTATACTCTTAAAGGAATGAATTTGCTCCTGGGGAGCAAATTCTCCCCTTTATGAGTAGACCCCTTGAGAAGCAAATTCTTCCCCTTTTAGAGTAGACCCCTTTTTCAGTTGGACAGAGCCAACAGAGTAGCAACTATAAGGTCCTTAAAATTGTATTTCCATAACGAAATCATGCCTATAGAATTGTGATCCCCTTTAATATGTTCTATAAAAGGGTTAGCCTTTGGAAGCAAAGAATACACCACAGAACTGAAAAATATGGTGTGCACATGTTTTCTGAGCCAGACTAGCTAGTTTCGGCCAATTAGGCCTCAACAGTGACCCTAAGATATTTTCCAAATTCCACAATGGAATCAATAATCCCAAAGGACAAGAAAATATAATCTACACTATGATGTAGGGCAGGGAGACGTTTTACCGCCGCCACACATTCCCACACACCAGTTGTAGTGAAGTAAAATACGGTAGGTGACCAATTAATTGGAACACCCTAGCAGTTCGAACACCAAAAATTATTTCCAATTTGTAGCTGAAAACTTTCTCATTTAATTCGAACTCCCAAATTTTTCAGAAATCAGAATTTTTAATACTTCGAACACACACAAAAAAAAAAATGCCGAAAAATGCATCCAGAACAAGCATTTCGGACCGTTCCCGAGTTTATCATTACAACATCGTACTGGTCGTATATGAGCTAGCGCACGAAAAAAAGAAAACTTAGCATGAAATGTGTGCGACTTCAAAAGACTCGGATTAACATGCACTCTGTAAGGCAAATGGTTTTCGCTTCTCTCACTTTCGATAGCCCTGTGGTAGTGGAAGGTTCATACCCTCACCGAATACTGATTAGACTGCGAGAAACGCAGGCTGCAAGTGCTTAGATCAACCTTGATGAGCCACAGGAGTTTCGCTTATTTATGTTGTGAAAATCCCATCGTCTGCATCAGGCCCATGCGATCAGCGAAGACTCTAATCGGATTGCATGAATGAGTACGCTAAGATGTGTCTTCGCTGGTTTCTCAACGACCTGCAAACACTGAACATGGGCACTCACAACCGGTAGGCAAGGCAAAGGGTTTCACTTAGCCTTGTGACTTCGTAAGCTTTAAGGGTTCAGTAAAGACTGATCACATTGCATCGATGTTCAGGCTGATCCTAGTCGGTGATGTAGCATTGTGGCCTACAAAGGCTTGGATCACCATGCATATGCAAGTGTTTTCGCTTTGCTCTCAGACTTGGAGCGTAGCTTCAGCTTTCATTATTATTTGTGTGACAGTGTTACCCTTTTTCCATGTGCTGGGGCATTGATTCAATGCCTCTTTGATAGCAGAAGCGCCCCTTTAATATTAATTGAGAGTTTCCCGCCTTTTTCCACAGAACGTCTTTTAGCACGTGCAAGTGAAATTCATGGTTGTTGCATGCAAAAAGGTAGTTTAATTCAGGTTACCTGGTTGGGTTACCCTGGTTTTCTGAGGAGCAAGTGAAGATGCCCATTTATTTCACGGTGATAAGGTTTTATTGGAAGTAATTTCGGGGAACATGATTAAGAAAATAAGTCATATTCGGTGTGGTGGGAAGACTCAGGTCAGCCTGCACATTCATGCAGTCTGAATAGTCTTCGTTGTTCGTATGTGCCTACCATGGCCTCTGTGCTAATCAAAGAACAACAGGTGAAAACTATGGCCACATTGGCTAGATGCGCAGGCTAATCTGGTCCTTCGTTTGAAACCTTTTTTTTTTTCGCCGTGCGCCGGCTTAAAACGACGGCGTGTACATTTGACCGGCCCAATCTGCTTGCGACGTAATAAACACATCCTAAGCTACCAAGTGCAAGGATCAGTCTGTTCAGATCTCCTATCTCGAGTAAAATACTTATTGCGCATGTGCGTACAGAAAAGACTGATAAGTCTGCACAGTTGTGCAATCGGGATTGTGTCTTCAATGTCCAAGAGGTTTGAAATGTTTCATCGCGCATAAAGTGAAGATCAAATTTGTGTATGATGTCCGCATTTTCTTTTTCTTGTTACTTGCCTATCTAAATAACATGATGGTTTTGCATCTGCACAGTCTAATCAGTCTTCACCGGACTACTTCGATGGGCATTGAATTGCTACATGCCCCGGCTTACGCTGATTTGAGACAGCTTATGAGTCAACAGAGAACACACAAACAAGGCTGCGCAGTCTCGCCTGAGGCTTCACTATGCGCTTAAACAATATAGGTGGGGGTGGGGGTGGGGGTGCGGTGTGAAGTATCTATGCGCCTAGCTCCACTGGGTAGCTGCACGTGCGGATTTCAACATCCCATCCCATATATACATGTAGCTGGACTTTGTCTGCTGCATCCTCTTTTTCCTAGATATGGGCTACTCTTAAGAAAAGAATTTGCTCCAAACAAATCAATTTCTGTTATTCCTGAGATCACAAATTGACTCGCCCATTTTAAAGGGAATAGTGATAGTTCAATAGGTGTAAATGTCATTAATGACAATGTGTATCGCATTCAAGACCCCCTGCACACACTGACTTATTTATAGATCAAACTTTTCTGCACTGCATAAGTGATATTTATAACTTCTAATCACGTGCGGATTGACAGGGCCACGGGAAAAAAACGTAGTTGTATAAAATATTGAACACAGCCTGATCCAATGTATGGAATTCTTTCAGATCAAACAGTTCTAACACTGATAAATTTCCAATCTGATATTTTCTAATAATTCCAACACCCGGATCAGTATTTATTTTTTTTACTGTTCGAATTAATTGGCCATTTACAGTATGTGTTCTATAAAAGGGTTATCCTTTGGAAGCAAACAATACACCATAGAACTGAAAAATATGGAGTGTACATGTTTTCTGGGCCAGACTAGCTAGTTTCGGCCAATTAGGCCTCATCAGTTACCCTCAGATATTGTCAAAATTCCACAATGGAATCAATGATCCCAAAGGACAAGTAAATATAATCTACACTTTTATATAGTAAAGCTCGGGTTTGCAGGGGTATACATTAATTTCCGTATTCATGCTCTGAGACAGTGGATTGTGGGTCCTCAATAGAATCGCCTCGTCGAGGCGTTTCTGTCGACTCCCCGCAATCTATGTTCTTGAGCAAAAAAGGCAAATATTCCAATTTTTCTTTTTAAAATTTCTTTTTCTTTGGCCAAAAAATGGCAATGTATTTGGATAGGTGTGTTTCGAAATACGGTAAAACTGGTAGACTAACTGCCACACCTGCCAGGTGTATCCATTTCCCTTAATTGGAGTTGAAACGCTTGCTTTTCGATCTGTTTCGCTATTCAGACAGGCTGTTTCCTGTAATTGCAGTATAGTATTGCATCATCGTTTAAGCTGATTGGTTGATCACGTCACGTGCCCCTCCATGGAACAGCTACAATCTGGTCATTATACCCGGTTTGCCCGCCTCATGGCGACCAAACCAATAAGTGTAGAGGGAATAATGCTGTAATTAGGTAATTAGTCAGGTACTCTCTCTCTCTCTCTCTCTCTCTCTCTCTCTCTCTCTCTCTCTCTCTCTCTCTCTCTCTCTCTCAACAGAATTTATTTGAAACATTGCTGTACTTTAGTAGTACAGTACAACGTCTAAATGGCCACCTCTTTTCAGCAAAAACTGATTTTAGTTCCCAAAAAGGCAAAATACATTAAAACGCCCAGGAAAATTTCGTTATTAAGACCACCTAAAATTAAGACTAAATCTGATTTTAAAAACACATTGAGTAGGTTTCAGTAATTCTTTCTTGATGTTTTCTGCATCCAGTGACTCCTTATTAGAGACCACCTTTGGGACTGTTCAAAAGTGGTCTTAAAGACCACTTTTGAACAGTCCCAAAGGTGGAATTAATATAGGGATTTCACTGTATTTGTCTGAAGCAAAAAATTTTGATTATCCTTAACACAGGTTGAATTGTAAAAAAAAAAAAAAAAACACAATCAGAACAGAATAAGAATCTGACAATGCGCAGTTTTGTTTGTTACGTCACAGTCAACACTGTTTAGGTCATTTTAAGAGCCGTAAATGCGCAGTATATATAGCTTCTTATTTTCACGATTCTTGCTCTTGGGTCACGAAAACACGCCTATATAATTTGACCCCCTTAACCCCCACTTTTATACGGTAAAATTAGGGTTTAAATGGGTATACATTATTTTTCTTGTTTCTGCTCAAAAACAAAGACTTTGGGAACTCGGTAGCACCGCCTCTAGAAAAAGATCCCGTTAATCGTCCTCATATAAGTTTCCCGTCTTGAGCTATCGGAAAAGTTGTTGAGGGACTCAGCTGGTCACATGACATATATGCCACGTTTGAGCGTCAAAATGGCCAATGAGATGTATGCATCGCAATTTAAAGACGGGAAGTTTCCTGAAAGCGCGCATACGTGCAACTAGTTGTAATCTCGAATCAGACATCAGAAAGTTATGAGAAGCCCGAAACTCGAACTCGCGACCTCCGGTTTATAAGGTGAATGGCTTCAACATTACACCACGGAGGCTTCAGTTCTAGAGGTTTCTTGAAGGCTGAAAATTCGGATATCATCACGTGAACAAGTCCGTGAAATGAACATCCCCTACACCCCACTTCATATAGAGAAAACTGGGGTTTATGGAGGTGTTCATTATTTTTCTTATTTCTGTTCCAAGACATAGTTTTTGGGTGCTCGTTAGAACCATCTCGAAGAGGTAATACATGAGTAACGTATCACAAATTAACATTAGAAGAATAATTATTTTGGAAATATGAAGGAAAGCAATATGTCATTCGGATGTGTTATTTTATGCTTATAAACCCTATTGGTTACATTTGGCGACATGGCTTGAAGTGTCATTTCATCTCAATGTCGTGTAAAAGTCCCACACTATTGAAAGCAACGTCTCCAAAATTACCTATTCAGTGTTGACTGGGACGTTCAACCTCAAATCAAATAAACAAACATCATTTTTCTTATTTCTGTTCCAAATCATAGCTTGTGGGTGCTCGTTAGAATGGCCTCGATGAGGTAATACATGAGTAACGTATAATAAATAATAATAATAATAATAATCGACCTTATTTATAGAGGGTAACACATTTAGTACTAGTACTAATCTTCCATGTTGGCCCTCTTTTCCTGGGTAGAAACCAGTACTGAGCAATGTGGATAAAGTCTCTTGCTCAAGGAAACAACACATGACGCGTGTGAGGCTCGTCCACGGTACCTCTCGATCTCTAAGCCGATGCTTTACCACTGCACCACTGCGCTCCACAATATCACAAATTTTCATTAGAAGAATAATTATTTTGGAAATATGAAGGAAAGCAATATGTCATACGGATGTGTTATTATTTAAATTATCGGCCCCCGCCCATCGGGGCTTGTGATTGCATGATTTTTCCATGCAAAACTGAAACCAACCGCACACGAGTACTGGTAAATCGCTTAGAGGATCTAAGCCTGCCAGGCAAAGCGGTGCGAGTCGGACCGTCCATGCTTATAAACCCTATTGGTTTCATTGGGCGACAGGGCTTGAGAGGTCATTTCATCTCAATTTCGGGTAAAAGTCCCACAAAATTGGAAGCAACGTCTCCAAAATGACCTATACAGTGTTGACGGGAACGTTAAACCTCAAATCAAACAAACACACAAAATCAAAACGTCGAAAGCTAAACAAGCTATTTAGTGAACACGTCCGTGAAATGAAGACCCCCTATACCCCAATTTATATAGAGAAAACTGGGGTTTACGGGGGTGTACATTATTTTTCTTATTTTTGATCCAAGACATAGGATGTGGGTACTCGTTAGAACCGCCTCAATGAGGCGGTTCTAACGAGCACCCACAACCTATGTTTGCTGTATTTGTAAGAAAAATATCACGGATTTTCGTCAGAAAAGTAGCCATTTTGGAGATGTGAAAAAAATGCACTATGTCGCTTGTGGGGTTATCGTTATGAGTGTTCTAGCATCTATAATATCTAAATAGCAGTATTTTTGCTGAAAAACTTCGATTAGATTTTGCTTTTGAAAAAGCTACTCACATTTTATCTTTCAGAAAAATATCAGCATATTTTCCATACTAGATGATCGAAGTTTTAACATGTTTGTAAACAAACGCAGCTGAGCACAAAGAGAAAAGGTGTGTCAATGTTTGCATTTTATTACCTTACAAAAGCTAGGCCCCCCGCCCATAGGGTCTTGAAGAAATATATGGGCTGCATGATACTTCCACGCAGAGCTGAATCCGGCCCACACACTAGTACTGGTAAACCGTTAGAGGATCTAAGCCTGTCCAGGAACCGCGGTGCGAGGCGGACCGTCCATGCTAATAAACTCTATTGGTTTCATTTGGCGACAGGGCTTGAGATGTCATTTTATCTCAATGTCGGGTAAAAGTCCCACAAAATTGGAAGCAACGTCTCCAAAATGATCTTTACAGTGTTGACGGGGACGTTAAACCTCAAATCAAACAAACAAATAAAACCTAACAAAAACTGTATGTACCATTATATTAGAATTATACCATAGCTTAAACTAATATTTATTATTAATCTTATCCATATCCGAATTTGAAAGGGCGGGCCATAGCTCCAGTTAAGGTGTTGTGTTTGTTTTGTTTTGTTTTTCATCCGAAAAATACTGATATTAATCTTAAATCTGCATGAAAACGAATGTTGTGGGTACTCATTAGAAGCGCCTTCGCGAGGCGCTTCTAATGAGTACCAACAACATATGTTTTCGTGCAGAAATAAGAAAAATACAATGTGGTTATCCCGTCTAACCAGGGGCTACTGCAAGCTTTACATGTCTATTCAAAACATGAGCCGACACCAGACAAAACTTGCAATAACACATGGGCTACCAACAAAGACACTGATCAGCTTGCACATCAACCTATTTTGCTAATCTCTTTGGATGGCCGTTGTAGAAGGCTCATTCTATCAGCGATGATTCTGATCAGTCTGTGCCGATGCGCCGGCTGATTTGAGACTTCGCTGGTCGCACAGGTTTGAAAGTTTTTTTATGCGCATGCATAAGTATACATAAGTTAACTGCCCTTGTGATATAACCATTTTCTTTGCCTGCTATCTGCTGTATAGCACAAATCAGTTTCGTAATTTTGTTGGGGCCAGACTGGTTTTTATGCCCCCAGAAACAAAGATGCGGGGGAATATAGCTTTTTTATTCTCTGTATTCTGTTTGTCTGTTTGTTTCCCCACCCCAAACTTTAATATTGGGCATAACATTTGAATGGTAACTGATAAAGCTTTCATATTTCACATGCGTATACACCTTGTCACAAGACCTTTCGAGTGGTGCAGTAATGTTTTCCCCTTGTGACCTTGTCCTTGGCATTTGACCTACTTTTTAAAACATTAACATTGTGTAGTTCCATGGCATCCCGCCAGCTACAGTAGACCTCGATAGCTCAAACATTAATGGCTCGTTTACGATGGTTGAGGCCAACCAGTTCTTGATTATCTAGGGAATTAGTCTACATAAGAAATAAATAGGGAAAAATTAGGATATTTGCAAATGTATGCTGTGTGTACTCATTAGAATCGCCTCAATGAGGCGATTCTAATGAGTACACACAGCCTACATTTCCATCACAGAACACCGATGAGAAGTCCCAAAATTATCCCCTTCATGCCTCCTGGCGGTAGCCCCCAGCGGCTCGAACTACCCCTGCCTCGAACAGATTCCCGTGGTCTCAAAGATGTTCGGACCATTGACGTTCGACTGTATTGTCCTTGTGATTATCGCTGAACTACAAAAACCAGGTAACTGTTATATATATCCTCGCTATTCTTGCCGCTGTGACGTCAGAGAGGAGTGTTAAGCGGGTAATCTGTGAAACGTAGACTGGGCTCATAGCTGGGTCACCGGAAAGCAGAGTAGAGCCAAATCAGACGCCGAGGAACGCCACATTTGACGAGTGGCTTCACTGTTTGGTTAGACGAAACAGTTCGAATGGGGCCGGCCTCGGTAGCTCAGTCGGATGCGCGTCTGACTAGTGATCAGAAAGACGCGGGTTCGATACCTGCTGGGATCGGCAACATTCTTTTGTGGCGATTGATCATAAAATCTTTTCTACGGTCATTCTCTCCCTTCCTCTGATTCTCACTCCCGCTCATCGGGACTTGTAGAAATAGATTGGACTGCATGGTACTTCCCCGCAGAGCTGAATCTGACCACACACGAGTACTGGTAAACCGCTTAGAAGGACTAAGCCTGCCCAGGCACAGCGGTGTGAGTCAGATCGTCCAGTGCATATGAGCCTTCTGGTTTCATTTGGCGGCAGGGCTGAGGTGTCATTTCATCTCATTGTCGGGTAAAAGTCCCACAAAATTGGAAGCAATGTCTCCAAAATAACCTAAATAGTGTTGACGGGGACGTTAAACCCCTACTTCCCCTGATTCAAGAAGAACAGTTGTCAGTTTCTGGTGAAAGAATGTGCACTGCACTGGTTAACCGCCTACATATAAACCTGCCCAGGAAAAGTGTGGATAGGTAAACTGACCGGCTCAAAAATGACCTTAATAATGTTGACTGGGCCTTTAAACTCCAATACAAACAAAAAAGTTCGTACGGGACATTGGAATTCCACGCCGATCATGAAAGATAATCCAATAATTTCAGCTCAAGGAAGAAAATCCAATAATTTCAAATCCGAATTTCAGAAGAAAAAAAAAAAAAAAAAAAAAAAAAAAGCAATGCCACAGTTAATGATATGCAGAAAGGACACATCAGTCTTTATTTTATTTTCTTGAAATAAAAACTGAATTATTCCTCATTTCACCACTACACTTTGATTCCAGCAAAAAATCCTAATATGCTATTACAGAAGAACTTCGATGGCTCGAACACCGATGGCTCGTTTACCATGGATCTGTCGAACCCATTCTTGAGCCCCTAGCGAAATCCTCTACATAAGAAATAGTGGAGGATAATTAAGAAAATTTTAGTCTTTTATCTTGCAAATGTATGCTGTGTGTACTCATTAGAATCGCCTCGATGACGCGATTCTAATGAGTACACACAGCATACATTTTCATTATAGAACACCGAAAAGATGACATAAAGCATCTCGTTATGCCTCCTGACAATAACCTCAGTGGCTCGAACTACCCCTGTCTCGAACAGATTTTCGAGGTCCCAAAGGTGTTCAAGCCATTGAAGTTCGACTGTACATGTATTTCTACGATTTACGCAAAGACCCCGGGAAAAAAAAACAGACTTTTATTACATTTATATAGTTTCATCATTTTGATATCGTCAAAAGGTATAGCAAATTTTTTGTCCTAGAAATATGAATGAAATACCAGCACATTTACAGGCCACGCCCATCGCGGGCTTGGAGAAATGAATTAGGCTGCATGATGCTTCCGCGCAGAGCTGAAAACGACCGCACGAGTACTGGTAAGATCTAAGCATGCCCAGGCAAAGTGTTGCAATGCACATATTGGTTTCATCGGACGGCAGTGAATGAGATGTCTCGGGTAAAAGTCCCACAAAATTGGAAGCGGCGTCTCCAAAATGACCTAAATAGTGTTGATGGGGACGCTAAACCTCAATCGGACAAACAATTAAAACCAGCACATTTGTGAATAAATGCAGTATCTTAATATCCAAGCAAAAGTAGTGTATTCGTTGGCAGAATTTTAATGAAAATTAAAACAAACTGTCCCTATATATTTCTACACCTTCCGCGCTTGCATTACGATAACATACCCTTGTAATATAGTGCATTTTCATACCTCAAATAAAGGTATTTTTTCTAATGAAAATGTGTGATATTTTTCTTATTTATAATCCAAACATAGGTTTTGGGTGCTCGTTAGAACCGCCTCAATGAGGCGGTTCTAACGAGTACCCACAACCTATGTCTTGGAGAAGAAATAAGGAAAATGATGTTTATCCCCTAAACCCCAGTTTTCTCTATATAAAGTGGGGTGTAAGGGGGTGTTCATTTCACGGAATTGTTCACGTGATGTATTCTAAAAGGATGCTGTTGGATACGTAAAGTCCCCGTTCAAGACTACACTCAGAGACAATTTTCGGCGTTTTTATCAAAGCACTGACAGCACTAGTGGGTCGATTGACTCTAATGCAGGCTGGTGATATTGTCTAGAACATGGACTTAGCCTGGAGGACTTATACTGCTTCGTTTAACATGCAAATTCCTGTACTTTAAGCTAACAGTGTAGACCCTGATCAGATGTCGCATTCTGTGGCATCTGATCGGGATCTACACTGTCAAACGCTTCCAGATAGACAACCCTCTTTCACAACACTCTGACCTCATACCGATAAGAACAGTGAGACTTTTTTCTCTAAATAGCCGTTACCTGGATTTCCAACAAGTTAGTGATAGCCACGTGAACTTAAGCATTGTAAAGCTACTGCGCTTTGTAACTTCTGACAGTTGATAAACAATCGACCAAATTTTTTTCTCACGAGATGGAACACGGTTTATAATCGGTGGCAGAATGTTTGAATCATTTGCCTCCCCTGTAGGTATATCCACCCCCTTAATGGTAAATGCCCTTAATATCTCGAGGAAATAAACGGTCTACTTAAAAAGGAGTGGTTCCAACGTGTTGGAGAAGCATTTTCATAAACGTGACAAAATTATAACAAATTAGACCCTATATGCCTAGCGTCCACTAAATATTGGACAGTGACTAACAGACTGGAACAGTGCAGACCCAGATCAGACGCCGCATTCTGCGGCGTCTGATCAGGGTCTACACTGTTTGCTTAAGTTGCTTTGAGAATTGTAAAACTTACAACAAATAAAACGAACTTGACACCCCTAAAATTGGAAATTGGCCGGGTGGAAGAGATTCTTATTGTGATAGCTGGGTCATTGACAATTATCCGTGAAAGATGCTATCTTGTTACAACAACGAAACTGTATGCTTTGTTTGCATTGATTATGAAAATTGGTGTGGTGATATTTTCTTTATCACACTTGATTTCTTCTGTTACACTCCCCTTTCCGCCCGAGCTGCGACCAAGACAAAAAAGGTGGGGGTGGGGGTGGGAAACGCCATTACAGACTCAGAGTATATCAGCTATCACTGTAGATAATGATAGTTAGTATATTGATGCTACGAGCCGTGCAGATTCGGTCTGTTTGCACGGAGGTGTCGTAAAAGCATATCGAGTAGCTTTTGTTTCGCGACACGACTTACCCTGGAAGCATTTTAGGTTGCCATGATTCAGACAGAAACTGAAATGCTATTCCGCCACGTACTACCAGAACACGGATTAAACACTAACGATATTACAATGGTAAGACCATTTTCATTTATAGTGTCAAATGATAACTCTCTCTCTGTCTCTGTCTCTGTCTCTCTCTCTCTCTCTCTCTCTCTCTCTCTCTCTCTCTCTCTCTCTCTCTCTCTCTCTTTGTCTCTCTCTCTCTCTCTGTCTGTCTGTCTCTCTCTGTCTCTCTCTCTCTCTCGACAAGGCATCACGTGAAAAATCCGTGAACTGAAGACCCCCTAAACCCCACTTCATATAGAGAAAACTGGGGTTAATGGGGGTGTACATTACATAGGTTGTGGGTACTCGTTAGAACTGCCTCAATGAGGCGGTTCTAAAGTGCACCCATAACCATAACCTATGTTCTCAGCATTTTTAAGAGAAATATCACGGATCTCCTCAGAAAAGTAGCAATTTTGGAGATGTGATGAATGCACTATGTCGCACGGGTTAGCTATCATAATGGGAGACAACATTTCCAAGATTCCCTTATGAATAGGGGTCCACTCTTGAAGGAAAGAATTTGCCCCTTAGCAAATTCTTTGCTTTTATAGTTGACCCCTTTTTTCTGATAAGTTGAATTTACAGGAAACAATATGATAGGAAGTTACAAAAGTTGTATGGTTCCCTGAAAAAGAATATTGAAAATATATCAAGTGATCCTGTCTCCTTAACCCATTGCATGCGGGAAACCCCTAAAGGGATACCTTGGTAAAACGCGGTTTCTGATCAAGGCCTGCACTTCAAGGCCTGCACTATTTGCTAACAGCATTTTCTGTCAGAAATAGAATGATTTTCCGGATCGGGTAATCAGCTTCCGGTCCCGTTTTGAGACCGGCTTGGGGCGAAACGTCTATGTCGCGAAACGTCTCGTTGTCATAGGTTGTACCATTGGCGTGTCTTAGATTCTTCCGCAGATACGTCATCAATGCTTTTCATTGATAAGAATTCTTTTGAACAATAGAATCAATTATTGAAAAAATAAACAGTAGGATATGTGCGTTCATGATGCTGATTGATAGAATATACAAATTATAATAGTTTCACAGAAAGCCTATTGTGAAACTTTTCAATCTGTTTTGAATATGGAACAATGTTTCTCACGGAGAATTTTGGTGGTTCTTCGGCCATTTGCATTAGCGATCAGATTTTCTCTCTGGTGCGATTGTGAGACAGACAATCGCACAAAAAACGAAAAAATAGGCCCACCACATCTTATATGACAAATGGACTTGTCCAACATATGGCAATGGAAGAGTCCATTAGTATACAAAGGATTAAAAGAGAACTGACAAGGCGAGTTAGTTGCGTTTGTCTTTAATATTAGGTGGTCTTAATAGCGGAATTTTACTGTAATTTAGTGTCACTGATGATGCCTAATTGGTCGAAACTAGCAAGTCTGGCCGAGAAAAAAAACTTCTATACTCCATGGTTTTCAGTTCTGTTTTGAAGTTCTTGCTCCCAAGGGATTACCCTTTCATAGAATATTTGTCTTATGGTGAATGTAAGAATCTTATATTGTGTGAGGGGTGGGTGGAACAATCCGTCCCGAGGGCCACTGTCCGGCATCACGAGGCTTGCCTACTCACAACTTCGAGTGTATATCGCAGTAAAGTTCCTACATCAAGACCACCTCTGGGACTGTTCAAAAGTGGTCTTTAAGACCACTTTTGAACAGGCCCAAAGGTGGTCTCTGACTAGAGGACACTGTGTGCAGAAACTTTGAAAACAAAGAAAGAATAACTGAAACTTTCTAAATTAGTCTTAATTTAAGGGGGTCTTAACAGCGGAATTGCACTGTACCAGTATATCAGAAGTTGTCTCTGCTAATAACCCGCAAACTTTTTTTAACCTATTTTGTACCGGAAACCCCAAAACGGGTACCCGGGCAAACAATTCAGGCCCAGATCAGACGCCACAGAACGCGGCGTCTGATCAGGGCCTTCACTGTTTGCAAAAAAGTTAAGCCATTTTCCAATCAAATTTTGAAGAAAACACAACCTGACACCCCTAAAATTTGAAATGGACTCCTATTATATATAAGGAGGAAGATTCCATTTGGTACAAAAAGGGTTAAGCATGACTAAGGAAGATTTTTGTTTGTTTGATTTGAGGTTTAACGTCCCCGTCAACACTGTAAAGGTCATTTTGGAGACGTTGCTTCCAATTTTGTGGGACTTTTACCCAACATTGAGATGAAATGACATCTCAAACCCTACGCTGTATACTTTTGTACATGTATTATTCCTTAACCCATTGTATGCTAGTGGACTCTTCAATTGCTATATGTTGGACAAGTCCATTTGTCATATAAGGGGTGTCAGGTCTATTTTTTGTTTTTATTCTATTTTTGAAGGAAAATTCTATTACCAAATAGTGCAGGCCCTGATCAGACGCCGTCTGATCTGGGCATGCACTGTTTGCCAAGGTATCCCTTTAGTGGTTTCCCGCATACAATGGGTTAAAGTGAACAGACGACATTTTTAAATGTTAGAACGCCGCCTCTTCCTGTTAGCAAATTGCTGCAGGTGCCAT
>OY757013.1:71512690-71591594 GCA_963580285.1 Lucinisca nassula
GCCTGCAAGACTTCTTTAGGGGTCATGTTGGGACGGAACTCTGGACAGTCGGGGAACACAAGCTGACCTTTAGCATTCTTCTTTGGTATAGGCTCTGTAAACTCTATAGTTGTTGTCTAAAAATACAGTCGAACTTCAATGGCTCGAACACCTTTGGGACCTCGAAATCTGTTTGAGACAGGGGTAGTTCGAGCCACTGAGGCTTCGAGCATAACGAGGTACTTTTGGACATATTTTCGGTGTTTTGTAATGAAAATGTATGCTGTGTGTACTCATTAGAATCACCTCATCGAGACGATTCTAATGAGTACACACATCATACATTTGCAAGATAAAAGACGAAAATCTCCTAAATTATCTCGCAGCATTTCTTATGTAGAGGACTTCTCTAGGGGCTCAAGAACGGGTTCGACTCAGCCATGGTAAACGAGCCATCGGTGTTCGAGCCATCGAAGTTCTACTGTTGAATGTGATCAAATATTCTACAACTTATTTCATACGTACAACATTAACCCTTAAGCTGTTGAGAAATTTGCATCTTAAAGTATGTATGTTTTTGTCGTATGCTGCATCTTCTTACAAAACTTTTTAAAATTATTTTTCCATACAGGCAAACAGTGAGGGCCAAGATAATCATTGCAGAGTTTGGTCAATTTCCTTCAACCTTTAACAAACTTTTGTCACCAGAGTAGGTTTTGTTTGTTTGTTTGATTTGAGGTTTAACCTCCCCGTCAACACTGTAAAGGTCATTTTGGAGAGGTTGCTTCAGAATTTTTCAAAGGGGCATTTTTATTTGGTGGACCTTAACCTCGAAACAATATGCGCTGCCCCACATCATAGTCTAACTATGTATGTAGTTTCAGCTCAATCGGATGTAAACTGTAGGAGGAGTTATCCGGAAACGACAAGTTTACAAAAAAATTTAAAAGAGGCATAACTCTATTATCATGGGCGAAAGTTAAAATTTCCAAAATCCTGAAATGAAGGTTTCCAAATCCTGAAAAGACAATTTTGTCTATACTTTATATAGGGACAGAAAGTCTCAAAATCCTGAAATCAGGAATAATCCTGAAAACTTTCACCAATGTATTATTATTTGGGGTACCGTAACCTCAAAAAATAATATGTGCTGCCCCACATCATGGTCTCACTATATATGAAGTTTCAGCTTGATCGGATGTAAACTGTAGAAGGAGTTTTCTGGAAACGAAGATTTTACAAAAAAATTTCAAAGGGGCATAACTCTTTTAATATTTGGTGGACCTAACCTCAAAACAATATGCGCTGCCCTACATCATGGTATAACTATGTATGAAGTTTCAGCTTGACGGGATGCAAACTGTAGGAGGAGTTGTCCAGAAACGAAAGTTTCGACTTTATCAGATGTAAACTGTAGGAGGAGTTATCCGGAAACGAAAAGTTTGCAAAAAATTCCAAAGGGGCATAACTCTATTAATATTTGGTGGACTGTAACCTCGAAACAATATCCGACGCCGGGGGCATAACAACTGTTACACAATATGACCGTTTTTCAAACGGGCGTATAAAAAGCAAGTTGGCTGAAAAGTTTAGCAAGTAAAAAATAATGCAACCGACTATTAACCATTTTTTTACCAAATGGAATCTTCCTCCTTATACATGTATATAGCAGGAGATCATTTCCAAAAAATTAGGGGTGTCGGGTTGGGTTTTCTTCAAAATTAATTAGGAAAATGGCTGAACGTTTTGCAAACAGTGTAGGCCCTGATCAGACGCCGTGTTCTGCAGCGTCTGACCTGGGCCTGCACTGTTTGCCAAGGTACCCGTTTAGGGGTTTCCAGTCTGAAATGGGTTCATTTAAGCATTACCACAATACACCCGAGCGACACAGAGTGAATTTTATTCATATCTCCAAAGAGACTACATTTCTGATGAAAATCTGTGATATCTTTCTTAATTCAACTTCAAAGAGGTTGAGGCGGTTCTTACCAGTACCCACAACCTATGTCTTGGAGAAGAAATGATAAAAATAGTGTATACCCCCGTAAACTCCAGTTTCCTTTATATAAAGTGGGGTTTAGAGTGGTCTTCATTTTATGGACTTGTTCAAGTGATGAGCAAGCCATCAAAAAAAGTCGGACCCTGGTGTTTCTGCCATGATTTTATCACCAAATGACAGTGATGTTATATGATATATGACAATGATGTTATATGATATATGACTCTGTACCTCTGTATTGTCTGTCTCATCTATGAGCTTAGGGTAACTCTTTTTCTTTGAACTTCCAGCAGATTTCTTATCTTCTAATTTACCATTTGGTTTTCCTTCATCTCTGCTAGATTTCTCTGAATAAAATTATCAAATATCAATACACTGTCTCATTAATCCAGTTCAGAGAAACAGACTAAGCATTTTTCTTTAAGCGTCCAAACTGCCATTTATCCAAATTTTGCATAAGTTAATAGGCATTTTTATCAAGGTTGGTCGGTAAATACCGGTGGTGGGAATTCCCACTGGTATTTACCGGTAATTACCGTCCTGAAAATACTTCAAATTTCAGCAAAAGTGGGAAATAGTGGGAAATATGATTTTTGTTTAATTATTTCATACTAAAACCCTATTAATATTCATGTAATTTAAATGAAGTAATGAACAGTTAGCTATTTTGCAATATCCTACCTGTGATACCTCCTTCATCAAGGGAGACTCCCTCATTTTGATGCTAATTTTGCACAATTAATGCTGAATTTTAGTATAATTTTGGAGTCTCCCTCATTTGAACTGAGAATTTCCCTATATAGTCTTTACATATCCCTCATCACAATGGCAATTCTCCCTCATTCAATAAAAAAAATTACCACAGG
Organism: Lucinisca nassula; assembly: GCA_963580285.1. Taxonomy (NCBI): domain Eukaryota; kingdom Metazoa; phylum Mollusca; class Bivalvia; order Lucinida; family Lucinidae; genus Lucinisca; species Lucinisca nassula. Next base: position 71,515,535 of record OY757013.1, read on the forward strand.
TATGCATTATGCCTCCCCATACATGTATGTTAAAAGCCTGCTTTTACTCAAAAGTCTCCTTTTACTCTGACAACCAAACACAAGCATAAATATAAAATGATCTGTTGTTATGTAGGGTGTAGAGATTTATTTAAAATCACTCATATCTCATATACTTAAGATGAAATACCATAATGATCCCAATATTTGGGACAGACATGCCTCGGCAAACAGTGCAGACCCAGATCAGAATCACTTATCTACTTTAAGAGAGTTTGCCATTGGATCAAACTACATGTTTTGTATACTTTAGGGTAACACTAAACCACACAGTTCTTTTTCTCTTTTTTTTGCGATTACAACAGCTCTTTGGATGTTTGAATTTTAAGGATGTTTACACTAGAAAAAAGTTTGTTTGCAAGTTTGTCAAGTCATCATACTCCTAATGCTAAAAGGTGTGATAATTTAATTGTTTGTTTGAGACAGGTATTAAAAGAACACAGTTAATTTAAGCATGAAAGGTGTCTTCAATTATCTACAGATATTCACCTAAGTATTAAAATTACATGTATTTGCAAGTCAAGGGAAAGAGCTGAAAGTTAAAACATATTTTAGATTCATATTTGAAATTATATATGAAGGCAAGGGACTATACAATACATGTAGCTCTTTCAAGAAGGGCTAAAAAATTCTTCAAAATTTCTCTTGTCCTACATGACTAAGTGCTTGTAAACTTTGGTAAATGTCATAATGACTAGACAAACTTTTTATATGTCCTTCATTTTTTTTTCTGTAAGTGCAAGCAGACAAGTGGAATTTTCAAGCCCTGCATGAACTTGAAATAATTTTGCTTTCAAATAGCTAGGTAGTTGCTACTAGTTGGGGGTATATTAAGCAGTCTCGGTTGGTACCACCTATGTAAATATATATTTCCCAGTATTTCCCGGGAATTCCCTGTATTTCCCGCTTTTTTTGCCAACCTTGATTTTTATTAAAAACTTAGGTGCCCATGCCAAAATTTAGTCACCATGGCATCTGTTAGTCTGTATCCCAGTAGTTATGACTTTTTTCACTTGAAATTGCTGTGAAGTTTTTTTTTCCTATTCATGTATCAGGGTGCTTGGGTGAGGCAAAGATGTTGTGTATCTTACGTCACCAGGGCGTCCAGCTGACATTGGCTTACAGCTGGGTGAGGCCTGCAGCAGGTAAGGGTAGGGGGAATATTAGTTATTTGCACTTACATTCACTCTCCTCTTTCTCTCCTGTCCCTCTTTCATCTCTACTATCTCCTGACAGACAACACAAAATGACCCACAAGGGTTGATGTCTTGTTAACCCACTGCATGCGGTTGGTTGGTTGATTTGAGGTTTAACGTCCCCGTCAACACTGTAAAGGTCATTTTGGAGACGTTGCTTCCAATTTTGTGGGATTTTTACCCGACATTGAGATGAAATGACATCTCAAGCCCTGTCGCCCAATGAAACCAATAGGGTTTATTAGCATGGACGGTCCGCCTCACACCGCGGTTCCTGGACAGGCTTAGATCCTCTAAGCGGTTTACCAGTACAAGTGTGCGGGCCGGATTCAGCTCTGCGTGGAAGCATCATGCAGCCCATATATTTCTTCAAGCAAGTGGGAAACCCCTAAAGGGGTACCTTGGCAAACAGTGCAGGCCCAGATCAGACACCACCAAACACGGCGTCTGTTCAGGGCCTACACTGTTTGCAAAACGTTCAGCCAGTCTCCAAATAGATTTTGAAGAAAACACAACCTGACACCCCTGAATTTTGAAGTGGACTCCTGCTATATATAAGGAGGGAGATTCCATTTGGTACAAAAAAGGGTTAAACCACAACATATCGATTCTATTTGTGTACCATAATGATTCTAAGTATTGGGACAGTTAGGCCTAAGCAAACAGTGCCAATCCAGATCAGGCTGCTCATGAAAGAACAAAATCAGACTGCTCTTGAAGGACCAGTCTGATGAGGGTCTACACTGTTAGATATTCCGTGTGAACCATTTGGACTCCTTGCTTTAATTGTAAAAAATGAGGAGACTCACAGCAAAAAAACTGATTAACCCTTAAAATGCAAATCACAACACTTGTTGTCTGCTGTTTACTTTTAAAATCATTAATGCAAACAGTGTGGACACAGATCAGACTGCTCCTTCAGGAGCAGTCTGATCAGGGTCCACACTGTTTGCATGCATGCTAAAAAATATGTTTTAAAAGTTTGCCAGAAAACGCAACAGGCAACATTTTCAGATGCAGTTTCCCTTGGCACCGTAGGGTGAACTTCACACTGTAGTTATCTAAATCCACAAGATGCCAATCATGACAACTGTCAACTGTCCTCTGTTTTGTCGTCTGCTGGTTACTTTTAAAGTCATTTTTTCAAACAGTGTTGGCTCAGATCAGACTGCTCCTAGAGGAGCAGTCTGATCTAGGTCCACACTGTTTGCCTGCATGCAAAAATATTTTTAAAATTCAGCAGACGTTTACTTTAAAAGTCATTCTTGCAAACAGTGTGATCCCAGATCAGACTGTTCCTGGAGGAGCAATCTGATCTGGGTTCACACTGTTTGCCTGTATGCAAAAATATTTTTAAAAAGTTTGCAAAAAAGATTCAGCAGACGTCAAAAGCAGACAACATTTTCAGATGTATTTTTTCTCAGTATCTTATCGGTTAATCCTACCTTTACTGGCAGTCTTCAGTTTCTTTGACGTTGCTGCTTTCTCCTCATGATTAGCCTTCCTTTTACCAACAGCAGACATCCTTAAACAAAAGATTCCGATAGAAAGTAAGTCATGATCATGTACTTTTAAAGTTCATGGTTATACAGACTGGAAAAATAAACAAGTTCCTTGAAATACATGATACCTATCCTAATTTTCCTGACTTCAGAGAAACATGTTTTTCATTCCAGCATTTTTATGTCTATAGGAACAGAATTGCAATTTGTTACATGTGATGTGTCCAAAAGACATGTTTGTCAGACAATGACAATAACCGCCCCCGATAGCTCAGTGGTGGACTAAGAGTGTCCGCTTTGGGAATGGGAGGTCACGGGTTCGATCCCCAGCTGCTCCATGCGCCATACCAAAGGCATGAAAAATGGTACTAGGCACTCTCTTAGTTGATGCTCGCCTTGTCAGGGGTAGTCCTAGAAAGATAAAAGAACGCGGGTAAGTATTTGTTAATTGTTAATGGATACTTTGAAATGGTTTATCACAATGTAAGCTCTATAGAGCTAATGTTATTTGTTTCTAATATGCAACATTAAATAAAGCTTCTTTATCTTTAATTACACAACCTGAAAGATGCAAAAAAACTGTAAGATAACAAAAAAAAAGACCCTCATGAAAGCAAAAAAGAGTCTATAGTGGCAGCTTACTGAGAGAAAAATAGAAACAAGACTTTGTCCTGCATGGTGTAATGCAAAAATGCGCAAACAGATGTAAGAAGGCGTAAAAAGGCACAAAAAGAAGAGCAAAAAGGCGGCGAACACTAATGTCCGGGAAATGGGAGGTAGTGGTGCGTTATCCCTAATATCTCCACTTTGGGTGGTCAGAAATTAATAAAATTAGTATCAAATAAAATTTTAAGCTCCAATCTAGAAGATTATCAAAACTTATTTTTCATTTTTAACATTTTAAGGGTCCATTTCTGAAGTTAATTTGTCCGGGAAATTCCCATATTGTGACTATTTTTAATCCAAGACATAGGTTGTTGTTACTCGTTAGAACCGCCTCAACGAGGATCTTCTTACGATGTTTGCAGTATAAATAAGAAAAATATGACAAATTTTTATCAGAAAAGTAACCATTTTGGAAATGTGAAAAATGCATTATATCTCGAAACCTTAAGTCCTACAAAATTGGAATACAAAGTCTTCAAAATGACCAAAATAGTGTTGACGGTGTAGTTTACTCTCAATTCAAACAAACAAAATAACAGCATTCATTCAAAATATCAATTGGACACAACTTTTGTGGGGAAGTCACTTTCAACTATTTCTATCCAGGCAGCACATGTCAACTTATAATGAGTTAAAGCAATTAATTTAGCACATGTTTAATCTCGTTAGAAAATTAATGGCCCGTAAAATCGCTCAAAGTCCGTACACCTAATCCACCGTCAGCAAGAAATGGATGCGCCTCAATTTCGTCCTTATATTGAGCACACGACATACATTAATATCATTATTTGATAATAATTTCTATTATGACGACCCGAAGTGGAGACATAATTAAGGGATAAGGCACCACTACCCACAACATTCAGGACACAATCCGGGAATTTCCCGGACAAATCAACTTAAAAAACGGACCCCTAAAATATTCAAAAGAAAAATAATTTAGGAAGTGTCTGCTGACAGCCGGCTGGCACCAGACTTTTAGGTCTAGTGACAGCCGGCTGTCACCAGACCTAAAAGTCTGCTGACAGCCGGCTATAATATTTACTCAATAATAAGCATATTCTTTTTAACTAATAAACTTATCCTGTTTCATGACAAACCATACCGCTTACAGAACTTTGTTGAACAGTGATGGATGCAATAATTTCTAATGGGGACTTGTATTTTTGTTCAAACCTTGTGTAACAATGCTGGTATTATTCCAGCTTAATTCTAAATCATAAATCATAAGGTTATGTCTAGGCATACCATCAGCAGAACTTACATGTACAAACTTGAGAAGAGTGGTGGGCACACACAGTACATCTGGGTTTGAACAGCACTGACAGAACTAAAAATGTGTCAATATGACAAAGATGCCCCCGCCTAGGGGCTCACCTTACCCCGAAAAACTCATGTAACAACAGCTGCCATCAGACAGCATATCTCACCTGGAATGGTGTCTTTGAGTCTATTGGCATAGGTGTGTGTGGGTGGGTGGTGGTAGGGTGTATTGCTGATAAAACTTTATAAAAATACCTATGATCATTCCAAATATGGACCTGCCCCCGCCCATTTGGGCTTGGAGAAATAAATTGGGCTGCATGGTGCTTCCATGCAGAGCTAAAACTGACCACACATGAGTACTGGTAAACAAAGCGCTTTGAAGGACTAAACCTGCCGTCTTAGGTAAAGTGGAATGAGTCAGGCTGTCAAATGCATATAAGCCTTTTGGTTTCATTGGGCGACAGGGCTTGAGATGTCATTTCATCTCAGTGTCAGGTAAAAGTCCCACAAATTGGAAGCAATGTCTCCAAAATGACCTAAATAAGTGTTCGCCCCCGCCCATAGGGGCTTGAAGAAATATATGGGCTGCATGATGCTTCCACGCAGAGCTGAATCCGTCCCGCACACTAGTACTGGTAAACCGCTTAGAGAATCTAAGCCTGTCCAGGAACTGCGGTGCGAGGCTGACCCTCCATGCTGATAAACCCTATTGGTTTCATTGGGCGACAGGGCTTGAGATGTCATTTCATCTCAATGTCGGCCGCCCCTGCGAAAACTTTAAGAACAATTCAAGAAAAGTCCTTTCATAGTTCAAGAACAAAGTTCAAGAACTGGACATGAATTGCTCTTTAACTGTTCGAGAACAGTTCAAGAACATTTTAAGAAATGTTAAATTGGACAATTTTTAAGAACAAGTAATGAAAAATGTTCTTAAACAGTTCAAGAATGAAGTTCTCATACAGTTCAAGAACAGTTCTCAAACTCTTTAATGAACTTTTGTTCTTGAACTATTCAAGAACAGTCTTTAAGAACTTTTCAAGAATCAATATTCTTAAAAATTGAAGAACACATGTTCTTACAAATTGTCCAATTTAACATTTCTTAAAATGTTCTTGGACTGTTCTTGAACACTTCAAGAGCAGCTCATGTACATTTCTTGAACAGTTCAAGAGAAACATTAGTTCTTCAACTGACCAAGAACTGTTCCATAACATTATAGTTCTTGCATACTTCAAGAACATGTTTCAACCACTTTGAGAACAGGTGTTCTTGAACTGTTCTTCGCATTTTGAACTGCCCAAGAACCGTTCAAGAACTGCTTTAATCAATATATACCATTGCATACTTTTTATGAGAAGTAAGTCCAAACACCAAAATTTGGCAAGGGCAGATAACTCATCAATTAAGCAAGGTAGAATTGCCATTTTTGTGTAAGCCATATTGTCCCATGGTCTTGAATCCACCTGTGAAGTTCAAGATCATAAATCAAATCAGTCAAATGGTCACAGACTTTCAGCCAGGACACAGAATTTTTGCAAGGGCAGGTAACTCATAAATACAGCAAGGTAGTGCATGAGACATTGTCCAATCGTGTTGACTCCATCTGTGGAGTTGGACAGATTCCACTTTATAATACCAGACATTATATTTTATGAGCTAACAAATGTGACAAAACTGACAAAAATGGCATGTGTGTCCAGCCCAGACTCGGATAGGCCTTGGCACTGCCCATGCTGATCAAAGTCTTTGCTCAGTAACCTGTCTACATGAAGAAAATTATACCTTTTTTACACATTGAGGACACAGCAAAGACTTTGATCAGACTCTGTGCCTTTGATGGGCTCATCTTGTTCTGCAGGAAGAAATTATACCCCACCCACACATCAGATAAATGGTGCTGCCATGTGGACAGCAGTAGATTTAAACATTTGCTCATCCATATTTAACAAAAATACCAACAAATCTTGGTAACTGCCAGAAAGAAGTCTTTTGCAAAAAGAGGCTGATCAGTAATCAGAAATAAAAACAATATTTGAAAATCAAAATTATTTTGCTTACCCTAACAATAAATCTAAGTAGAAGCCATTTTGAAAAGGAAAGTTGGAAAACTGGCCAATGAAAGCTGAGATCTGAATGACACCATCAATCATATGATTTAAATCATGTGACAAAGTTCTGAAACTGTTCATAAAGTGTTCTTGAAAAACACTCAAGAAAAGTTTCAGAACATTTTAAGAACACAAGTTCAAGAAAAGTCTTTGAAATAATCAAGAACAAATTTAAGAACAGTTTCAGAACACCTGTCATTACAATTTGTTCAAGAAATGTCTTTGAAATAAACAAGAACAAATTTAAGACCAATTTAAGAACGCCTTCCAAGACACTTTGTTCAAGAAAAGTCTTTGAAGTCAACAAGAACAAATTTAAGAACAGTTCAAGAACATTAGAGTCATCATGTTGTTTAAGAAAAATCTTTAAAGTGTTCAAGAAAAGTTTAAGAATAGTTCAAGAATATCAAAGATTCTTAAAAAGTTCTTGAACTTTTCCTAGAATGTGTTCTTGAATAGTTCGAGTACAAGTGTTCTTGAAAACCTTCATGAACAGATTAAGAACTCTTAAGAGCAGTTCAAGAACAGTTCTTGAGTTAAGAACTCCATTTCGCAGGGGGGTAAAAGTCCCACGAAATTGGAAGCAATGTCTCCAAAATGACCTTTACAGTGTTGACGGGGACTTTAAACCTCAAATCAAACAAACAAAACAAACAAACCTAAATAAGTGTTGACCGGGATGTTAAACCTCAATTCAAACAAACAAATACGAAATATGGACCCAATCCATCAAATTGTTGGGAAAATATGAGTGCTTATAAACTAGAGAAAGCGACCATTGGGTCACATATACCCCCAGCCAGCGCCACTCTTTGATATATCTTTCGAGCTTGTATGTCATATAAATAAAGAAGTCAAGACCCTATAAGAATCTACAAATGTACTTGTAAAAGTTAAACCAAACATAAAATTTCTAAATGGACCAAGGGAGTGAGGGCATCAAAGTTACTGAAGGGGTGGGAGCATCAATGTTACTGAAGCAGCAGGGTGGGGTATGCATCAATAAAATCTTTGGATTGGTATGCAACATCGGTGCAAGTATCAATTGGATTTGTCTTAGAAATTAGAACATACATGTAAGGTATCTGTAAACTTTGTCATATTTTTTTTTGTTTTTTTTGGTTTTACGGCCCTTTCAAGATTATTTCACTCATATCGAGCCCATTGTTAATCAGAGGTGGGCGAAAACCGGAGTACCCGGAGAAAAACCACCTGACCTTCCGTTGCAGAACTTTGCGTCTCACATGTGACCCGAGCGAGGCTCGAACCACAGCGGTGAGAGACCTAATGATCAAGAGTCAGCGCTCTTAACCACTAGGCCACGGAGGCCCGTTAAACTTTGTCATAAAACTTTAACCAAATGTAAACTTTCTAAGTCTGTGACATTGAGGTCACGGTCACCATGGGTGTGTGTGTGGGGGGGGGGGGGGGGGGGAAGGGACATACATCACAAAATCTTTGGACTGGTATGCAACATTGCTGCACATATCCAATGAGTCTGTCTTAGAGTTTAGAACATACACGCATCTATAAAATTTGTCATAAAACTTTAACCAAATGTAAAATTTCTAAGTCTGTGACTTGTACCTCGAGGTCACTGTAGGGTGGGACATGCATCAATGAAATTTTGAGACCAGTATGTAACTTCAATGTAACTATCAACTAAATCTATTAAAGGGTTTGGAACTAAGAAGATACAATCTCTTAGAAACTTTGACACAAAACTTTAACCAAGTGTCCCCGCCCATCAGGGCCTGGAGAAATAGATTGGGCTGCACGGTGCTTCCGCACAGAGCTGAAACCGACCAAACTTGAATACTTTAAACAGCTTAGGTCTAAGTCTGCCCAGGAAAAATGATGCGAGTCAGACCAGTTCTTAAACCTTTACGGTTTCTATGGGCGGTAGGGCTTGACATGTCATTTTATCTCAATGTCTGGTAAAAGTCCAACAAAATCGGAAGCAATGTCTCCAAAATGACCTTAATAGTGTTGATGGGGATGTGAAACCTCAACTCAAACAAAACAAAAACTTTAACCAAAATGTTACCAGATGGACAGGCTTAGTGGGTAAAAGCACCGACTGTTAATCATTAGGAGGTTCTGCAAGGGACGGTCATTTGGTTTTTATCTGGGAACTCGGCTCGAAATAAGTGAAAATCTTGAAAGGGCCATAAAACCAAAACCAAAACAAGGGGTCCATAGGCCACTTTGCATAGCAGATCTCAGGTGGGCACTGTCCACTGGCAGCAATATATTTTAACATATGATATTAATATAACGATTATAAAGTCTCCCAAACGTACCTCCATACCCGGGAGCACCCATGTTGACACTGTATCTGAAATACATGTATTGTTATTTTATGAAGTGGCGGAGATGGGGCATGGACACAGTGAAGCCATGGTTGGTATCACTGAATGCGCCATATCAAAAGGAACAAGAATATGCGTATATATGGATTAAGGATGGGGATCTGTACGGTTCTTGAGATACAAGGCTTTTTCGGCATTGGAGGGGTTGGGGCATGGCCCCGCCGGACACCAGAAAAGCCCTAGATTGTGTTGTCTCTGAATGTGTCTTATCATACGGACCAAGAATATATATGAGTGGGGATTTGAACAGTTTTTGAGATATGAGGCCCTTTTGTGAAATTGAGGGGAGAGGACCCCACAAGTTGGAGTGACTGAAAATGTCTTATTTTAAGGAATAAGAATACATTGATTATGGGTCTGGGATCTGAATGGCTTCTATGATATATGGCATTTCATTAAGTGGAGGGGCGGGGCATTCCCCCAGCACATTGCTACAGCACAAAGAGACCCCAAGGTTGGTGTGACTGATTTAGTCTTACCATAAGGAATAAGAAAATATATGGTTTAGGGGTAGGGATCTTAAATGGTTTCAGAGATAAATGGCTTTTTATGAAGTGGAGGGGTGGGGCATCACCCGGGACACCCCTGGGCCCACATGTTGTTATCACTGAATGCATCTTATTTTAATGTGGTTAAGGGATGGGGTTCTGAAAAGCTTCTCAGATATTTCACCTTTTTTAAGTGGAGGGTTGGAACATGGCACTCAGGCACAGTCCGGGAGTCCCCTAGGTTGGTATCACTGTGTCTGATATAAGGAACAAGAGTATATATGGTTTAGGGGTGCGGATCTGAACGGTTCTGAGATATTGAGCCTTTAACTAAGTGGAGGGGAAGGGGCATGGCCCCAGCACACCGAGGGGATCCCCAGGTTGGTGTCACTGATTGTATCTTATCACAAAGAACAAGAATATATATGGTTGGGGGTTGGGATCTGAATGGTTTCCAAGATACATGGCCTTTTATGTAATGGAGGGGATGGGACCGTTGGGATGTGGTCCCACACACCCTGTGTGACCCCCAGATTGGCCTAAAAGCATATGGCTGAAAGGAATTTACTCAAGGAAAATTTCTATAAACTATTTTTCAAAATATGCAAAGGCTTGGCAGTAAAATTAATGTCATTTTTCTATTTTCCCCATAGAAACTCCAAGTTGCCATGGCAACCAAACTATTGAGTCCATTTTCATAAAAAAATAAACTTTCAATCTCCCAGCCCAAGGATGCTTCAGATCAAGTTTGGGCTGATTCGGCCCAGTGGCTTCAGAGGAGTTGTCATTTAAAAGTGTTGATGTCAGAAGCGTATCCTATAAGCTTCCCTGGTGCCTTCGGCTCCGTTGAGCTAAAAAATATAACAGGGGGAGAAGGATATGTTGTTTTAGGTGCAGATCCTGTTTGCATCAGCGGCTTGGCACATCCTGTTTTAGGCACTATATCTCCTGAACCTATGGATGGATTGTGGATTTGTGACCAATCTTACAAGGTTATATCACTAGGAGGGGGAAATCAGTCATGTTTTGATGACCTTTACCTTGTTTTAAAAGGCACAGGCCCCTAAAAAGTGTCAACTTTGGACAAAAAATGGCTTGTCTGCACCCTATCTTACAAACAAATCAATGGATTTTGGTCAAACTTTCTAATATACCACCAACAAAAAATTTAATTAGACTTTGGTGACCTTGTCCAAATTTTTAAGGTCATAGGCTCCAAAAAACTCGATTTTCAGCCAAAAATTGTTTTTCTGAACCCTAGCTCATGCCAAATTGATGAATTTTGATCGAACTTGGTACACTTCTAGTGTTATAATTGGATCCAGACATATGGTGAAGATAAGAATATGAAAATGTTCTTAGTACTGAAGAAATATTATTGCTGGCTGTCAGCAGACTTTTAGGTCTGGTGACAGCCGGCTGTCACTAGACCTAAAAGTCTAGTGCCAGCCGGCTGTCAGCAGACCTCGCCAATAATTTATTATCATCTTTTAGAATTGAGCTTAAAATTTTATTTGATACTAATTATATTAATTTCTGACCACCAGAAATGAAGATATTAGGGATAATGCACCACTATCCCCAACATCCAGCTCACAATCCGGGAATTTCCCGGACAAATTAACTTCAGAAATGAACCCTTAAAATGTTAAAAATGAAAAAATAATTTTTAATAATCTTTTGTTTTGGAGCTTAAAATTTTATTTGATACTAATTTTATTAATTTCTGGCCATCCGAAGTGGAGATATTATGGATAACGCACAACTACCCCCCATTTCCTGGACATTTTCCGGACATTATTGTGCACCCAAATAGGCCCCATTTTAGTGACAAATAAATATGAGAAAAAAAAAACAACAAAAAACAGCGCCTTGCTAAGTTAGCCTGCACTGTGTACCGCAAAAATTATATGGACCTGCAGGCAATGGCGGAACAAACATATATATAAATAAACCTTAGAGTTTTTTAGAATTATGTTATGAAGTTATGTAACAAATTGAGGAAGAAATTAATAAAAAGAAATAATCTTAATTAGACAAGAACAATGTGAGTAGGTCGCAGCTATTACCGCATTTAAATCTCACCTAATGAGAGATCTGTTCGAGTAAACTGCAGCAGAGTTCTGAAGAGAAATTGTCGTTTTCCAAAGCGTCATAAACAGATAACGTGGACCGGCGCTTATGCAACTGTTGCGGTACGTTAACTCTTACTTGCTTTTATTTCTATAACTGCAACTACAGTTGTACAAACTTTAGTTGATCTATACCTCCAAACGCAGACAACGATGAAAGATGATACCATTGGCTGGCGGGACAGATGGCGGTTCTTAAACGGGTTGTTCGGGCGCGCTGATCTGTCAGAATTATTACTGGTGATGCATCCAATGGCATTCATTCATCAGGAGTCAAGTTGTGACCATCTACCTTATATTCTTGATCATAACCCCATTCCGTATGAAAACGCGTATGTCTTTTTTGGACATTTTCAATACCTTTGATAAGCAAAGCTACTTTGCGCTTTATATATTCGCTTATCACTGCTGTGGTCCTTAACGAAGAAATTGAGAAAGTTCAGAATAGAGCTGCTAGATTTGTAACAGACAATTACTGCTTTGAAACTGGGAGCATGAATGGAATACTTGGAAAATTAAAATGGGAGTATTTATAAAGAGTCGTTCTTCCCCAGAACCATTAGAGATTGGAATGCCCTTCCCGATTCGATTATTTCGACAGCTGAAGGTGCTGATGATTGTGTAGCTAAATTTACCTCTTTGGTTAGAGCTAGGGACTAACTTCCCACGTCACAGGTCCTGGTGTATGAATGTCATTTGACGTGTCACCAGTAACAATTCTGATTCTGATTCTAGTTGTAGGTGTTTGGTACTGATTGTTTTGCAGCTGCAAATATGATATCAGTGATGTCCTTGATATTAAGGTCAATATTCCCTTCGCGTTCAACTTTCTCTGTAATACTGGACTCAGACAGCAAGTTCCTATATTTGTCATGTAGTCAGCTAATTTATAATTCCATATTTGTCTTTTAATGGATGGGATGTGTGGTCGAGTAAATTTGAGTAGAATAACTACTGGACAGGTGTAATCTGTCATAAAGGGGTCAATTGTGCCGCTTGTTAGGACGTTGCTGTTATTACGTACGTGTTAGAATCAAATCTATGAGTGAAGATGAATTTTCCGTGAAATCCGTGGATATGTTTGATTAAGGAGACTATCGGATGGGTCCGGACTGTTTCCCTATGGGGCGCCGTTTTACTATTTAATCCATATTTATAGATATCCATAATTATTTATGGATATCCATAATTCGAATTATGGATATCCATAATTCGAATTATAGATATCCATTATTATAATTCGAATTATGTATATCCATAATTCAAATTATGGATATCCATAAATCGAACTGAATTAATTATATCCATAAATCGAATAATGGATATCCATTATTCGGCTGATTTATGGATATCCATAAATCAAATTATGGATATCCATAAATCGATTTATGGATACCCAAAAATCGATTTATGGATATCATTAATTTAGATCGAAATATGGATATCCATAAATCGAATTATGGATACCCTTAATTCAAATTATGGATATCCATTATCGGCTAATTTATGGATATCCATAAATCGAATTATGGATATCCATAATTCTCCTCTGCAAATAAACCTAATGAATAGTGACTGCTCCCTTTGCAGTTTACCAGTACTCATGGACGAGCTGAACTCTGCGTGGAAGCACCATGCAGCCAAATCTGTTTCACCAACCCCCGAAGGGCGCGGGCAAAACCGTTACCTCCCTTGAGCCTGTATCCATTCCCCTTGGATGGATAGCCATAAATCGAAATAAATTAATGATATCCATAAATCGAATTATGGATATCCTTAATTCGAATTATGGACATCTAATATTCGGCTAATTTATGGATATCCATAAATCGAATTATGGATATCCATAATTCTCCTCTGCAAATAAACCTAATGAATAGTGACTGCTTCCTTTGCAGTTTACCAGTACTCATGGACGAGCTGAACTCTGTGTGGAAGCATCATGCAGCCAAATCTGTTTCACCAAGCCCCGATGGGCGCGGGCAAAAACGTTACCTCCCTTGAGCGTGTATCCATTCCCCTTGGGTCTGACAGTCTTCTAGGACTAAATGTCAGAATTGATGCACTGCGTTATGTCACATGACAATTTTATCATATTCATGGCTTTCTCAGTCAGTGGTCGGACAACGATACGTGGCAGATCCCAACCGTGTCAGTTTTTTTTTTTTTTTTTTTTTTTTTTTTGCTTGTTTGATTTGAGGTTTAACGTCCCCGTCATTTTGGAGACGTTGCTTCCAATTTTGTTGGACTTTTACCCCACATTGAGATGAAATGACATCTCAAGCCCTGACGCAGATTGAAACCAACAGGGTTTATGAGCATGGACGGGCCGACTCGCACCGCTTTGCCTGGGCAGGCTTAGATCCTCTCAGCGGTTTACCAGTACTCGTGTGCGGGTCGGTTTCAGCTCTGCGTGGAAGCATCATGCAGCCCATCTATTTCTTCAAGCCCTGATGAACGGGGGCGAATCCACTCCCAAACCTTGTCAAGATCGGCGATGTGAGAGAACTTGCGATTGGAATGGATACTCTTTCAAGGGAAACAGCTCTTCTGAGAATTGTTTTACCTCGGAGGCCTGCTACATATCCCCTGGATGAGCAAATTTCTTTTATAACAGTATTTACAGTGGAAGCAAGGAGAAGTCACGAAAAAGTTGCGTCCCTTGTAAAAGAACTGGGGCTCAGATGTTCAAAGCATCGTTAGCTTAACGAGCTCGTTAGTGGGCAAACTGTTATCTGTTCTAGTTAGTTAATAGAGAATTTTACATGAGTGTTCATGTATTATTGAATTTATTTAACGAGTTGAGGAGAAGGGATAAAATGCGAGGCTTTGCCGAACATTTTATCCCTTTTCCTCAACGAGTTTAATAAATTCAATAATACATGAACACGAATGCAAGATTCTATTTATCATATGGCATTAAAGACGCATTTTATTCACCAGTTTTTACAAGAATGTCAATGATATATCATATGATATAAAGAATCTTGCATTCGTGCTCGTTTTATTAAATTTATTAAACTCGTTGAAGAAAAGAGATCGGCAAAGCCTCGCATTTTATCCTTTTTCCTCAACTCGTTTAATAGATTCAATCATGTAAGATCCTCTATGCAATCTAAGCCTGCCCAGGCAAAGCGGTGCGAGTCGGAACGTTCATGCTTATAAACGCTATTGGTTTCATTGGGCAACAGGGCTTGAGATGTCTTTCATTTCAATGTCGGTTAAAAGTCACACAAAATTGGAAACCCCGTCGTGATATGACTTAAAAATTGTTGAAAGCGACGTTAAACCCGAATTCACACACACACACACATTTTCCTGGTCATGCTATGACCCCCTAGGCGGTTTACCAGTAGGGCCTACTCATGTACTGTCGGGTTCAGCTCTGCGTGGAAGCATCACGCAGCCCAATCTATTTCTCCAAGCGCCGATGGGCGGGGTCCGAAAATTACTTGGACATCAGCAACGTGAAGCTACTGTTGTTTGTAACTTTGGGGTCGATTGACAAACAATCGACCCAGTCAAACAATCGACCAAATTTTGTTTGATTTGCAGATTATCTGCGATCCGTCTGTAATCTTGGTTCAGTGCGTGTCATCTACAATTTATCGTCTTTATGGATTATTATTGTCATACAAATATGATTTTTGTCTTTATTTTGTTGCAAAAGCAGTCTTACCCTTTTTGTACTAGAAACCCCGAAACGGGTAATTGTCAAACCGTGCAAGCCAGGATCAGACGCCGCAAAACGCGGCGTCTGATCAAGGCCTACACTGTTTGGAAAAAATCAAGCCATTTATAGAAAACACAGCCTGACACCAATAAAATTTTAAAAATCGACTTGTGCCACATATAAGAAGGAAGACTGAGTCCATTTGGTATGAAATGGGTCAAAGAGCTGAATTTTTTAAATCAGTTTGGCACTTTTGCAGGGATATTTAATGAGGTGTCATCGCGTTCTTAAGTTATTTTGCAGTTGTTTGTTTACAAGAAATTATCGAGAATGAATGTGAGGCCCACAAATAGGGTTGTCTAGTGTACTTGACACTGAACTTAAAAGAACAGTGGCCGAGTGTGAAACAGTTTTGTTTGTTTGATTTGAGGTTTAACGTCCCCATCAACACTGTATAGGTCATTTTGGAGACGTTGCTTCCAATTTTGTGGGACTTTTACCCGACATTGAGATGAAATGACTTCTCAAGTCCTGTCGCCGAATGAAACCAATAGGTTTATAAGCATGGGCGGTCCGACTCGCACTGCTTTGCCTGGGCAGGCTTAGATCCTCTTAGCGGTTAACCAGTACTCGTGAACAGACTTTTTTCTCCGGGAAGCCTACTCAGGTTTCCGCCCACATCCTATTAACGATCTTAGTGGAATATTCCTGAAAGGGCGCCACCCACATCACTAAAAGCAAAGTAAAGTTAAGCACATGGCGATAATATTTTGGGCAAATACGCGACTTCTTCGTGTTTGTAAATTTTAATGAAATAAATAAATAAATAAATAAATAAATAAATAAATAAATAAATAAATAAATAAATAAAAATAATAAATAAATAAATAAATCGCTGAGGGACACATTTTTATTTCTTCTGTTGCTCTAGTTTCATTCCCAGTTCCCTCCCAGCAGGCACATGACGTAATTGTGACGTCACATCAACGTCGGTAC
The DNA here is from genome assembly GCA_963580285.1 of Lucinisca nassula. Taxonomy (NCBI): domain Eukaryota; kingdom Metazoa; phylum Mollusca; class Bivalvia; order Lucinida; family Lucinidae; genus Lucinisca; species Lucinisca nassula. The sequence goes on from OY757013.1 coordinate 71,531,973, forward strand.
AACGTCATGACCTTTATGCAACGTCACATCAACGTCGGTGCAACGTCAAGACGTTGCACCGACGTTGATTTGACGTTGCCATAGCGACGTGTGCCTGCTGGGCTCATTCTCCACTGTACCTGTCTTCTACTGTCTCTCTATCCCATTCCCTCTGTTCCTTTCCCCTTTTCGTTGGGAGACGATTCAAAATGGGCCCACAACAGCAACAACTGGGCCATGTGGTGAAATCTGCTTATGTCATTCGCGAACAACAAATGCGCAGATCAGCCTGCTCATTGGCGCATTAGTGTTCACTGCTGGAATAGTAAAATACCTTCCGTACTCGTACATATACATGGACAGTAAAGTTCCTGTATTAAGACCATCCTTTGGGACTGTTCAAAAGTGGTATTAAAGACCACTTTTGAATAGTCCAAAAGGTGATCTCTTACTAGATACACTGTGTGCAGAATATACATTGTACAAATAAAGAATAACTGAAACCTTTAAAATATGCTTTTAAAAGCAGAATTATAAGTCTTAATTTTAGCTTGTCTTAATAGCGGAATTTTACTGTGTATCTATAAATTCCAAAAATTAATCCTTTTTGAACCAAATGGAATCTTCCTCCTTATATATGGCAGGAGTCCATTTCGAAATTTAGGGGTGACAGGTTGTGCTATAATTTAATTGGAAAATTATGAACTCTTTGCAAACAGTGTTGGCCCTGATCTGACGCCGCGTTCTGTGGCGTCTGATCTGGGCCCTGCACTGTTTGCCAGGGTACCCGTTTTGGGGTTTTCTGGTACAAAATTGATTAACTGCTGAATAGGTCGGCTTGTGTATTGTGACGTTATACCTTGTCGGGACAGTTTTAAACTGCAAATGGTTAAGCTAGTATGTTTTAATTCAGAAATCATTAGTGTTAACGTTTTATTAGAAAAGTATCAAAGTGTAATGTTTGTAAATGCGCAATAAAAGGTGTGTTTCCTGGAACTAGGTTAGTGACGTAAGCAAGTAATAAAGCTGTCTAACTATCTTTCTTATAGGGTGGAACCGGTCAGAAAATGATTTGTTTATTTGATGTTTTGGCACATTTAATACTTTTCCCAGACGATTTTGACACTAAATTCTAATAAATTAGATTACGGAAATCTCGGTTATACGTCATAGTTTGATTATATTTAGAAATGCCATCATTTGTGGGTGACAGGAAATTGCCTTTTATGGCCAGTTCTTCGCAGTAGCAACATCACGTAATTGTTTAATTTAGTAACAAGTAATGGTTTTTCCTTCCTAAAAATAGAAAGTCTTTAACTTATAAAACCGGGAGTGTGGGTTGAGGAGTGGTTCTTGTTTGTTGTGCGTCTGAAGTGAAAAGCTGTACATAGTGTCTGTCATGTGAACTCTGTCGTATGATAGTTGAGAATGAAAGGGTTTTCCTGCAGTAAAGAAACTTTAATAAATAGACAGTAGCAGCACAAATGTCTTGGGTGTTATTGCATCCCATGAAGCCACCCGGCAGTGGACACTACGCCACACCACTGGACTTTTAATGGTGCTCGTGGCCAGCATGGACTCTACCTTATTGTAACCGATTTGTGTCTTCCTTTGGATTATACGGGACATTACGTTCGAGCTTCAGGACACTGTGGTCTGGTAAGTTAAGTCTACTTTATTCTTAAATTACAGACATGGCTGGGCCGGACGTAGGACAGGTGTTTCAAAATCTGGCTGTGGAAATGGGTAATGTTTCCACTGCTCTTGGGGCTCAAGGGGTCAGTCAGATTGTACCTCCATTTGAGGGGGAGGCAAAACGGTTCAAAGAATGGGTAAAGTCTATAGAGAAATATGCCAGGCTTATGGAACTTGATGATGCTAGGATTAAAAGGGTGGCTTATCAATCCAGTCGGGGGCCAGTTAGTGACTTTATTAATCGATATACGGAGGGACTTCCTGCGGCAACTTGGGCACAAATGAAGGCTGAACTTAGCAGCAGGTTTTCCGAAATTACTGATGCACAACATGCATTCCTGTTACTCAGGAAGGTGCACCAGAAAGCTGGGGAGACAGTGCAGGTTTATGCCGAGAGGCTGATGGCGTTGGCCGAGGATGCATTCGACAATCAAGCAGGTCAACCGGTTCAAAGGCAGCTGATTGACACTTTTGTCGATGGGCTGGCTGAGGATCAGTTAAAACTTAAGGTGCTTAGAGATAACCCTGCAAACTTGGAGGCTGCTGTTACGGTGGCCACCAATGAACAAAACCTGCGTAGGCGTTTCAATCTGCGCACACGTCATCAATATGTCCCTGATGATAATCGGATGGAAGTTGATCATTACCGTCCCGTGCCCCGATGTTATAACTGCCATAGGAAAGGTCACAAGAGTAAAGACTGTAAAGTTAAGGTCCAGGTAAATGCAGTTGAGCAAGCAACACCGTACCAGGGGGTTGATAAGAAAAAGGAAATGCTGTGCTGGTATTGTGGGAAAAAGGGACACTTTAAAAAAGAATGTAGGAAACGGCAAGCTGATTTTGGCAGGGGTAATAACTCCCCAAAGCCAAGGGGTAATCAGGTCAATCAGGAAAACTAGGGCCCTCCTTCCGTGTTGAAGCCCACGGAAGGAGAAGAAACATTACTAAAGTCATTCCAAAATTTAGCATAGCATTAACAGGGAGTCCAAATTCTTGTTTGATACGAATAGGGAAACATCAGTTCAGATCACTAGTAGACTCCGGAGCCGAAGTATCTATGATGCACACACGTGTTTATCGGTCGTTAAAAATAAAACCACCGTTAATAAAGAAAGAAGCAGAGCTTCAGTCGGTTAATGGCACATGTTTAAAATTGGATGGGTACGTTACCCTTACTTTCCAAATCGGGGATACCGAAATTAAACATTCATTTTACGTGTCACCTTCTATAAATAGAAATTTTATATTAGGTCGAGACTGGCTTGTACAGAACGGTGTAAGGTTATACTTCGACTTAGGATTTCTACGAATTGGTAGGACTCAGATTCCTCTAGAGGAGGACATACACATAGCTTCATTAGTTCGCCTTAGGTCAACAACTGTCTTAAAACCACAGACGGCTACTGTCTGCCTTGGCAAAGTAAAGGATAGTCATGAGCTTCCAGTTTATAATGTATACGCAGTTTCCGCTGTTGAAACAAAATTCCTGAACAATGAACCAGGACTGATGGTTTCGAATTCAATAGCCAAAATGAATAAGAGTCGATTCTTACCTGTCATGGTAGTCAATAACACAAACCGTACCGTAAGGCTTTCACGGGGATGTGTCCTTGCAAAAATGGAGAGAGTAAATGAGGCCAAAATAAATAGCCTTGACTCTGTTAAGAGAACGATAGCTGCTACAAAAACCAGTGATTGGAAAGCAGAAGTGGAAGTACCTGATAGGCATAGAGACTCCACGTTAGGGTTTTTAGGGCAACACCATGATTTGTTTGCAGCCAAAGACTCGGAGTTGGGTCATACTGACACTGTCAAAATGAAACTTGATACAGGCAATCATCCACCCATAAAATTAAGACCATACAGAACTCCCATTCATAACCGGGAAGTAATTGATAAAGCTGTGGACGAGATGTTGGATGCCAATATAATACAAAGGTCTAAATCACCATGGAGTTTCCCAGTGGTGATAGTTGATAAGAAAGATGGGTCAAAACGATTCTGTGTGGACTTCAGAAAACTGAACCAAATTACTAAACCAAATTCATATCCTCTTCCTTTAATAGACGACATTTTGGCACTCCTTGGAAAAGCAAAATTCTTTACCTCTTTAGATCTAAAGTCTGGGTATTGGCAGGTGCTGATGGATGAGGCCGATAAAGAGAAGACTGCTTTTGCATGTCACAGAGAACTGTTGAGTTTAATGTGATGCCGTTCGGTTTGTCCTCAGCCCCAGCTGTCTTTCAGCAGATGATGGCAATCGTTCTGCAAGGGCTCAGTCATTTTGCAACTGCCTATTTGGATGACATTTTGATATATAGTGAAACTTTGGAAGAACATCTGTTTCACTTGACCACAGTCTTTGACAGGTTACGTCTGCATGGCTTGAAATTGAAGCTAAAGAAGTGTTCCTTCTTGCAAGCAGAAACTCAGTATCTTGGTTTTATCATCAATGCACAAGGTGTCAGTCCGGATCCGCAAAAGGTAGAAGCCATTAGGTCTCTTCCCACACCCACATGTGTTCGGGAGGTTCGTTCCTTCATTGGGATGTGCTCGTACTATCGCAGGTTCATTCCAAACTTCTCTGAAATAGCAGAGCCTGTTATTGCTCTCACTCGAAAGTATGCTCGGTTCAAGTGGACAGAACAATGTCAAAGTAGCTTTGATTATCTGAAGCAAAGCCTCACTGTGGTGCCCTTATTAGCCTATCCAGATCCAAACAAACCCTACACTCTGTACACAGACGCCAGTAATTCCTGTATAGGGGCATGCTTAACTCAAGAGTCTGAGGGAAATGAAAGCTTTTTGCCCAATGTCAAAAATGAAAAGCCCATTTATTACCTTTCTCACAAATTAAGCAAAACTCAATGCAAATGGTCAACAATTGAAAAGGAAGCTTTTGCCATTCACTATTCCTTGCAGAAGCTTGACTATTACCTACACAACGCGAGATTTACCATTAAAACTGATCACAAGCCTTTAAAGTATTTGCTGGAATCACCTATGCAGAATAAGAAAATTCAACTTTGGGCTCTGGGGATGGCTGGGTATAACTGTACCATAGAATACATTGCTGGCACGGAGAACACGTGCGCTGACCTACTTTCAAGAAAGCCAGATGGGGATGACACCGTGATTGAAGCGGGGTTGTTAGAACCAGATATAAACGACCACACCTATGAAGTTGGAGCCATAAACTCAAATGAAATCAATCCCAAGAACTTTGCCGGATGTGAGGTGCCAACTAAGGACCGTCCTGAAATTCCAGAAACTGATATGCCAGGTTTGGACATGAGACTAGAACAGGGTAAGGATGAGGCTGTAATGGAACTGAAGAACCTGTTAGAACATGGTGAACCCTCCAAAGCAATAAAGCATAGATATCTTGTCGAAAAGGGCATAGTGTATTATCTGTCCAATCCGGATGATAACCCTACACTAAGGCTGTATGTACCTGAACATTTAAGGCAAATGGTCATTACACAATACCATGATAAAAATGGTCATATGGGGGTACAAAAGACATTTGATACTATCAGACAGAAATATTTTTGGCCAAACTTATTTTTAGAAATTTATGATTACGTCTCAAGGTGTGTAAGTTGCCAGGCTCGGGCAAGCAAAAATGTCAAACCTTTGCTACAAAATGTGGATATACCACCGTACCCCTTTAGACTTTCGGATGAGTCTTTAAACCGAGGTCCCGTCTCCGTATGACCTTAGCTGTTGGTGGGACGTAAAACAAAAACTCACTCACTCACTCACCACCGTACCCCATGGCTAAATTAAGTCTTGATTTGTCAGGACCATACCCAAAGACTTTGTCAGGAAATAAATACATCATTGCCTTTGTGGACTGGTACAGTGGTTGGCCGGAAGCTTTTGCTGTGCCGGACAAGACTGCAGAGACCGTTGCTCACCTGATAATCGAAGAAATCTATCCACGCTTCGGCTGCCCTTTGGAGCTGGTGTCAGATAACGGATCTGAGAACGTGAATAGAGTCATGAGAGAGACCCTGGGGGCGCTGAATGTACATCATGTCACCACTTCCTTCTATCACCCTTCTAGTAATAGTAAGGTGGAAAGATTCCATAGGACCCTTCATGACGTGCTAGCAAAGAGACTACAGGATGAACCAGATGTCTGGGACCTTCACCTGAACCAAGTTCTTGCAAGTATCCGTTTCAATGTCAGTGAAGCTACAGACTATACTCCATTTTATCTGCTCTATGGCCGTGATGTAGTCTTACCCCTCGACACTCTCTTGAAACCTCGTAGGAAATACATGGGGGAGGACATGCATCAGATTGCACTCCAAGAGCAGCATAAGGCATTCATGTTGGTCCATGGACGCATCCGGAAGCAACAACGGAAACATGCGAAATATGGTAATAAAAACCGAAAGGATGTGTCATACAATATAGGGGATCCAGTGTTCTATAAAAAACATGTCCGTACCAAGATAGAGGGTCGTTGGAAACCTTTCTATAGGATTATTGAACAGAAATCACCAGTGACCTATGTGTTGAAAAATCAGTTAGACAATAAGACTGTTGAAGCTCATGCTGATGACATAAAGTTTGCAAAGGTTGATACCTGGGAAATACCCAAAACGGATGCGGGACAACCAATTCGTAAGGCAGCGTATGTTGTACCGCCGGAATCTGATGACGGTTCTTCTGGTTCTGAATCCTCAGAAACGGAAGCAGGGGGACCAGAACGAAGGTTTGTAGATCTAGCGCGTCGTGAACGTGAAGACTCGGATGAAGAGGGCAATATTCCAAAAATGGAACTTGCAAAGCGCGTTCGTGACCGTGAACTCCGGGAAAATGCAGAAAATGCATATGCATCAGAGGAGATGCAAACCGCAAGCGACGCGGATTCGGAGGCTACTATTGATTATGATCCATCAGATTCTATAATGATTGAAGAAGTAAAGAAATGTCAAGCCACAGTTGGCAAAGATAAGAAAAATGATCTTCGTAGCAAAAAGAAAACCAAAAAGGGTCGAAATACTAAGGTTAAAACTCTGCTTAGTGCTATAGCTAGCCTATTCTAAGTAATGTTTAAGGCTTCTTGCACCTTGTATAAAGATTAAAATTAGATAAGTTAAATCTAATTTGGGGTGTCTGTTTCATTGCAGGAGACAGACTATACCGGCAGCCAAGATGCGTCTCCTTATTCTTCTGTCACTGATTGGCTATGCCGTGGGGGTAATAATTCATGAAAACGTTGCTTTTCAACATGTAAACGACGTGACATCTACCAGAGCTAAATGGTTGGTCAGTTTCGTTCATGACCTTGAGCCATTTAGAAATTTCCTTAGAAGAGTGTATTCTGATATCTTAAAGGCAACTGAGGTGGCCGATACATTGAGCAGTCATTTTACTGACCCACAACAACAGGGTTTCAGGGCTACACTTAAACAGCTGGGTAAGGAAGTAAAATCTCTGCGGGAAACACAGCATAGTATTATCACCAGCTATGTTGACTACCGCTCATTGGGGACTAGGTCCGAAAGAAGCATCCTACCCCTGGGGGGCCGTATCCTATCCTTCCTTTTTGGGACCGTTTCGGAGGCGGATCTAGATAATATAAAAAGGGCAGTAAGGGACATGTCACAAAATCAACAATCTATCCTGCACATGCTGGATGAACAAATGACTATCTTGAATGTGTCCCGAATACAAATTGCAGAAAACCGACAGGCCATTATGAGCCTTGTTGATTGCATGGATGAGTTTGAGGGACGCATACACAACTTAACACTCGCTATTCAGAAACGATTTGAGCATATTGAGATGTTTGTTAACATATATGCACAAATGGACCTAATTTTAGCGGGACTACGTGATGCTATTCAACGTGGTACCATATACTTGGACAATTTACGTTTGGAGATAAATATGTTGGCTCTTAGTCGTTTGTCTCCAAGTTCCATCACTCCTAAGAATCTGAGAAAACTTTTGACCCAAATAAATAACAAATTACCATCTACTCTCAAACTTCCAGAGGATCCACACTCCAATATTTGGTATTTTTACCGTACACTCACTTGTTCCACTGTCATGGATGGATCCCAAATAGTTGTGGTAATAAATATACCACTGTTAGACTTTACAGGTGAATATGAGGTTTACCGCGTGTATAACATACCCTTACCCATGCCAAGCAGGCCAAATAAGGTCAGACTGACCTACGTACCTGACATGGTCGCCAAATATGACATCGAGTCGGCAGGATTACTGATTAATAAAGATCGTAGTCGCTACACCCTTTTGTCTGAACATGAGTTGCTGGAGTGTAGTAATCAGTTCACTAAATATTGTACCCCAAGAAGCGCCATCATGCCTGTAAATTTAAACCAGCTTTGTGTCCTCGCTTTGTTTTTCAAAGATGCACCAAAAGTCAATAAATATTGCTGCAGACTAGTTCAACCAAATACACTGCTGCCCATGGGTACATATTTAACACAGGGTTTATGGGTAATTGGTACGAAAGAAAAAATAGACTTCTCCATTGTATGTTTGGGAATGTCGGGCAGAAAGTCGATAAAAACACACACCACACAAGCTATTGATCCACCTTTGGGAATAATTCAATTGGAGCCAGGGTGTCACGCTGCAAATAACTTTCTGAGTCTGCCGCCCTACTATTTCTTTGAAGAACAAGTTGACATACCTGACCCCTACACGGAATTGCTAGAACTCCACAATACGACCGAATTTAAATTATGGGAACCCTTTTCACAGGCCTTACCAAATTTTAGTAAACTGGAACTGCCCACGAACCTGAGTACCATAAAGCAAATACCAATGGATGATTTGATTTTAAGGTTGCGTAGCATGCGCAGTGTAGAACTAGAAGATACCTCTTGGCCTTTATGGGCATACATCATAATTGACAGTGTTGTCTGCATCACAATTGCGGGGGCCGTATTTCTGTTCTTAAGATATTGCAAACATAAGAAACCCCTTGATTCTGAAAAGCACGGTTGCTGTGCCCGGCTTGCCATGTTCTGTAGTGACAGAGTTAAGGTAGACGATGACGAACCGCATGACCACCCAACGTCGGTGTCCTACTCCAAGGAAACGGATGAAGTGGCTATACTTCAGGGCAGGGCCCAATCTGCCCCACCGAGTGAAGAGATCCTAAGGAACTCCATTCTGGGACAACTCTACCCTAAGTTACCTACGGTGGCTCAGTAGGACAGAACGGTTCATTATTAGTGTTGAACAGTATATGTGTATATAGCCTGCTACGTTTTGTGGTGTATATAAACTGCAGGACAAAAATATGTTGAATAACCCTTGTTGTACAGAAATTTTACATGTATTCTGAACTTATGGAACAACCCTCGTTTAAACAGACAGACGGACAGACGCCTGGTGAATCCACAGTTGAAGCCAAAATACTATAGCAAAACTGTTTCTATAACTTGTTATAATTTTGTGTATTATCGAAGTTAAAATCGACAAGTACACTCGTAAATCAACCAAAAACCAGAAGATACAATTAATTGGGGAAAAAGGAGGAACAATGCGATAAATGATGTGCAATAAATATGGGAATTGAAGACACTTGCTAGCTATTATCGAAAACGTTAATCTTTCAACTTTTCTCAGCTACACCTCCTTATTAAACAAGCCTAATTGGAGCTTATTAAAACAACAAACTTTGTCCAGGAAAATTTCAGTTGAACCAAGTTAATCCACTACGATACGTAATCAGCCAGAATTCAAAGGAATATTTATATATATATATATATATCACAAATTAATTGGACTTTCAAGATGGCCGAAGGAGGACAATTTCAGTTTACACCCAGTTGCTGGCGGCTGGTCACAATGGATGACTCATTGGATAATATGTCCGCGGCGGAACGACATGCCGTGGACCAGAGAAATCCGGTTTGGCGGCAGCTGCCTGGGGAGACAGTGATGGCCAAAATTATATGGTCTCGGGAAGCCTGCGAGGCCATTCACGCAGAGGCCCATCGACAGGGGCCAGTAACTTGGCCGTCGGCGGAGATTCGGCAGGAAGAATCGTTCTCCCTAAGCACGTGGGGAAGCGATCTCACCATCATCGAGGTGGATGTCGACGAGGCGTTGGCAGGGTCAACGGAGTGGGCCCCACGTACACTATCGGAAAGGGCTGGGCTCTCGGAGGGACAAACGGAGGTCACCGCCGTCCGGGGGGCCATCGCAACCGAGGACCGGGGCGGAGAACTGGATGGGCTAGAAGTGGAGTCGGACGAGGGGGAACAAGACAATGGCGAGGATGAGCCGGAGAAGTAGACTGGAGGGGCATAATATAAATATTGTGACAATATAGTTCTAAGGGTTTCTTGTATGTACATTTAAATATACTCCAGCAGTTTAAATAAATATTCAGTAGGAACACTAGTTCTGTGTTTTAGTGGACTCAGTTAGAAAATGTGCATGTGGATTATTTAATGGCTGCAGGAAAAGGGTGAGTGGCTTTATTTCAATTTTAGTTCATAATGTTAATGTTTAAAGTTAGCCATGTAGTCATGTAAAATACATGGGATGGAATTTTAAATACTTACATATTTATGATAGATCCAGGAACTAAATTAATCATGTAGATATTCTATTGTTTCATAATCCAATAAAATATCTCCCCCGTCGGGAGCAGTGTGACGTTATACCTTGTCGGGACAGTTTTAAACTGCAAATGGTTAAGCTAGTATGTTTTAATTCAGAAATCATTAGTGTTAACGTTTTATTAGAAAAGTATCAAAGTGTAATGTTTGTAAATGCGCAATAAAAGGTGTGTTTCCTGGAACTAGGTTAGTGACGTAAGCAAGTAATAAAGCTGTCTAACTATCTTTCTTATAGGGTGGAACCGGTCAGAAAATGATTTGTTTATTTGATGTTTTGGCACATTTAATACTTTTCCCAGACGATTTTGACACTAAATTCTAATAAATTAGATTACGGAAATCTCGGTTATACGTCATAGTTTGATTATATTTAGAAATGCCATCATTTGTGGTGACAGGAAATTGCCTTTTATGGCCAGTTCTTCGCAGTAGCAACATCACGTAATTGTTTAATTTAGTAACAAGTAATGGTTTTTCCTTCCTAAAAATAGAAAGTCTTTAACTTATAAAACCGGGAGTGTGGGTTGAGGAGTGGTTCTTGTTTGTTGTGCGTCTGAAGTGAAAAGCTGTACATAGTGTCTGTCATGTGAACTCTGTCGTATGATAGTTGAGAATGAAAGGGTTTTCCTGCAGTAAAGAAACTTTAATAAATAGACAGTAGCAGCACAAATGTCTTGGGTGTTATTGCATCCCATGAAGCCACCCGGCAGTGGACACTACGCCACAGTATTATGTGGTCGCAAACCTGAGGCGCCAAGTTCTGCAGCAGAAAGTCAGGAGCTGTTTCCCCGGGAACTCCGGCTTTCGCCCATTTCTGATTAACGATCGGCTCGATATAAGTGAAATAATCTTGAAAGGGCCGTTAAACAAAAACAAAAGGAAAACAATGTTGAAGACAGTTTTCTCGGGGCGGCGCTCATTCTCCAGCAAACCCATAAAATGCTAATCACGACAATTGTCGTCTGCTTTGTCGTCTGCCAGTTACTTTAAAAGTCATTTTTGCAAACAGTGTGTATCCAGATCAGACTGCTCCTAGTCAGACTGCTCCTCTAGGAGCAGTCTGATCTCGGTCCACATTGTATGCCTGTATGCAAAAAAAAAATAATTAACTAAAAAGTAAAAATGTTTTCAAGACGACATCAGCAGACGACATTAGCAGACACATTTTCAGATGCAGTTTTTTCATGGCATTTTAAGGGTGTGGCCTTGCCTGAGTGACATTTTCTTACTTAACATGTTCAAATACCCTCAATCAGGCACTCCTAGCTGAATAAGTCTATTTAACCACACCCATGGCTTACCATCAACCATTTAAATTACTTGTATTCGTTCATTTCACGTACTACATGACAAAATATGTAGATCCTGATTTTGAAACAATCTGATCTAGATCTACACTGTTTGTAAACATATAGGTTATTTGAAGGGTTAAAATCGTATCCGTAATATAATGCTTATGTTCGGCTTACCTTATGGCAATGTTGGACGTACATTGTAAGGAATACTATAATAAGTTTGTTAATGTAACGCTAGCGTTGGCCAACGTAATGCCGACGTTGGACTAAGGTTGTAAGAATATTATCATACGTTGGGCTGACGTAATGCTAAGATTGGGCCAATGCAATGCTTACGTTGGGCCTACGTAAAGCCAATGTTGGACCAACTTTGTAAGGAATATCTTCATACTTTGTGCCAACGTAATGCCAACGTTGGGCCAATGTTATGCTTACGTTGGGCCAACATATTGCCAATGTTTGATCAACGTTGGAATGCAATTATCATACGTTAATTATACTAATTTATTTTAGTTCGATTGCGATGGAGGCTTCAAGCTTATTAAATCGCTCTCGAACTGTCATTCCGGATGTTTTCACGCCAGTGACTATTACGCCATTGCTACCCATTTATACCTGGGTGGAGTGAGGCAGTGTCATAACGTGTCTTGCCGAAGGACACACCTCGATACCGGGTGCCGGATTCGAACACACAACCTCTCGACCATGAGTCGAACGCGTTAACCACTGTGCTATCGAGGCTATCATAAGTTCGGCCAACATAAGGCTACCTTTGGGCCAATTTTTTTTTTTTTTTTTTTTTTTTTGGTTTGGGTTTTACGGCCCTTTCAAGATTATTTCACTCATATCGAGCCGATCGTTAATCAGAGGTGGGCGAAAACCGGAGTACCCGGGGAAAAACCACCTGACCTTCCGTTGCAGAACTTGGCGTCTCACACGTGGCCCGAGCGAGGCTCGAACCTACGGCGGTGAGAGACCTAATGACTAAGAGTCAGCGCTCTTATCCACTAGGCCGCGGAGGCCCGTCTTTGGGCCAATGTAACGCTCGCGTTGGAGCAACGTAAAGCAAATGTTGGACCAACGTTGTTAGTTACGCTTGGCCAACGTAATGTCAACATGTTGAACTGACGTTGGCCTAACGAGCAAAGTAACATTGGGCAACGTTGAATATCAATGTTGGGCCAAAGCAGAAGGCAACGGTAATCCAACATTGGCTCAACGTTAGCATGTGATCTCGGTTAAAGACACATTTTTTTCTCTATATAAAAGGGGTGGCCTGTTACATAATCTCCAATAATCAAGTCCTTCGGACCATAGGGCACATCAAATGCTTATCTTATCTAAGTGATTATGAGGTGATTATGAGCAGAGACTCTCTGAGAGATATGTTTAAAAGGGGGCTCTATAAGGGGAACTTGTGTGATGGTATATTTTTTACCGAGATTGTTTCCAACAAAATGTTGTTTTAAATCACTTTTTTTTATTGTTATTTTATTTTTTTTTTTAAAAAAGTAAAGGAAAACTCTGACAGTCATTGTTTCATTGATTCAAATCTGAAAAGAAGTAAACTTAATGAATTTATTAATTCAAGATTGTTGTTGTTGTTGTGTTTGTTCGTTTGAATTGAGGTTTAGCATCCCAGACAACACTGTATAGGTCATTTAGAGATGTTGCTTTCAATTTTTTGGGGACATTTACCCTACACTGAGATGAAATGACATCTCAAGCCCTGTCGCCCAATAAAACCAATAGGGTTTATAAGCATGGACGGTCCGACTTGCACCGCGATTTAATCATTCAGTGAACATTTATTTATTTATTTGGGGTTTGGAGGGGTATACATTATTTTTCTTATTTCTACTCAAAAACATATATTATCCTCATTAGAATCCCCTCGCAGAGGCATTTTTTACGAGTACTCACAATGTAAAAATATTGTATAGTAAAACTGGGGTTTAGAGGGGAAACATTATCTTTTTTTAAATTTCTACTCAAAAACATAAATTGTGGGTTCTCGTTAGAAGCACCTTACTGATGCGGTTCAAACAGGTACCCACAATATATGTTTTGAACACAAATTGTGGGTTCTCATTTGAAGCGCCTCCCCGAGGTGGTTCTAACAAGTACCCACAATATATGTTTGAGCCGAAATATTAAAGATATCAGGACTTTTATCCTTTCTGGTCGTAAAATTTAACCAAGACATTTCAATAGGCATGTTTTTAGTAATGATTATCAATAATTCTGACTAAAAATAAAATAAAGAAAAAAAGAAAAAAAGAAAAAAAAGAATACATTCCATTAATATCAAAACCAGGATATGGTTATCAAACAAGTAAATAAATAGATGTGAATTGTCTCTAGGTAACTGATTACCCTCTCTTGGTCCCCTACCTGTATAACAGTCAGAATACCCCAAATGTATCTTATCTCAAAACTGATTTCTTCAATAACTGGTCATTAGGGTGTTATGCAATCAAAAATGTGTCTTTAAGACTTGCGTGAAATAGGTCGCGGTCAACCTAGGGTCTACATTTTTGCAAACTTATTAGCATTCAATAACCCAGATGCTACATACCAAGTTTCAAAACTATCGACCCAGCGGCTCTGGATAAGGGATTTTTTTTTAATTTTGACCATATTTTGGCATGTGGTGGCAATCTTGTTCATGTTACCTTAACGCTCTGATATATATAGATAGTGCCGGTTTTGAGGTAATCTGTTAAAAACCCTCACAAATCACCTCTTCAACCAGCACTATCTATATATAAACACATCTTACCACATATATATTTTACCGCAGTATTTTGAGCAGACAGATAAACCGACTATTACATGTCAATTTATCTTTACCACACTGATAGTTGGACATCAAAGTCCAAAAGGGAAATCACCTACGGACTATTTCAGTATTTAGAAAACCATTCACTGGACAAAAAACTAGTCATTTATTTACGTTCAATTTCTTACTATTCTAGTACAAGCCGTGATAGCCGAGTGGTCTAGATGGTTTGGACTGTAAATGGTGGGGCATGAGTTCGAATCCCGGTAATGACATAAAAATCTTTTTATAATGGAACATTGAATAAAAATGATGACAGCGTAATCGGTTTCAATAAAAAGCGTTTCTAAGCGATAAAAATGGGTTAAAAAAAAGAAAAAAATACAAAAAAATCCTGATAACACTGTAATCGGTTTAATTAAGAAAGGTTACTAAGCAACTCGTAGAGAACAACAAATAATTAAAAGTAATATCCAAAATCTGCTCCGATAAAAGTCGCGGATAGACACTATATAGAAACATATTAAAAAGAATTTTGAAAATTCCACTTTGGGGCAAAAACTTTAACCCCTCCTGAAAGTGCCTTTACATAATCCAATGACCACCAGATTTTGCACATATAACAAGACTTTAAGGCTGTATAACATATTAAAATTCCAAGTTCCTATGACAACTTTTGGAATTTCAGAAAGTCTTTGAGTCTTCCTAAAAGTGGAATCCCATCAACCGATTAGTCTCAAATTTTGCATATGTATTTGGGTTGCATATATACATATTATCACAAAATTTCAAAGTTCTAGCATCATTTTGGAATTTCCTGCAAGTCTTTGAATTGTTGTAAAATAACATTGGTTCAACTAATTACCACCAAACTTTGTACATATGTTTCAACATACAAAATGCACATTCTTATAACATTGTAGGTCGGAAGTGAAGCAAAAAAAAAAAATATTAACTTTCATATTTTGGTGGTGGGTCATTTACTATTGTAATTTTATTGAATAAAATCAAGCATTTTCTATCTTTTTTTTCATTTCATTCTTTGCTTGAGCCTTGCCTTCCTCAATAAGTTTCTTTCTCTCACTTTCACTCAATCCTGTTTGTTTTGAATGTATATTGTCTTTGAGTTTATTATATTTGTCCAACTCATCCAACACAAGTTTAAATTCATTCTCAGATATCTGTCCGTCTGTCAAAGCCTTAGAAATCAAATCCTTTATACTATTCAACTTACTATCAGCAATAGTTTTAATCTCATAATGTTTCTGTGCTTTTGAAGTCATTTTACGCCTAATTAGTTTAACACACACACCCAAACTCCCACACACAACAGCACCAATCTCTAAAGGCAACATAATTGGAACAGTTAATCCAACACCTGCCAAAATAACACTTGTTGATATCAAACCAGTATCAACTCCATCAGTAATATTTATTCCACGTTTGTATTTTTTGTATAATGCTTTTCTCACATCTCTCTCATTAATTAACGTCTTCTCTATCTCAGATATCTTCTGTAATCTATAATTTTGCCCATCTTCAATAGGCAACTCTGGATATAGCGGTGCATTAGGTTGTTTCATTTTTTTCTTGATAACATATATTTTTTTATTCAATAAATAATTCAATTATCATCGAAGCCACAGTATTAACACATGTAGCATTATTAGTCTGACAAACAAAAGCAATTGCATCACCAGCCTCAACCTTTAACGGTGTAGCAAAGTTATCGTGTTTTCTTAAAATATTATTCAATGATATATCATATCCTGCTTGTGGATTTCCATTAATTGCAATCGCCACAGACACATCGCCTTTTGTTCTTTTACTCGACAGTCCAACACCTATTATCTGGCCAGGAAAGTTCATCACATATCCAACACCTACTTCTCTACCACCATTTCCAAAGCCAAACACTTCATTCTTCTGTAAGGAACCTTTACTCTCCGCACAAATGCTTATCAATTTTCTGTCTGACATATTATCAACCTTATTATATAATAATCGATGATTGACATACATATCCCGAAATCTATCTTGAAGTCCTGTATGTCTATCATTCAATGTATTTATTTGTGTAAATGCTTGACTTCTCATATTAAATATTTCTTGTTTCAGCCCCAATGCATCTACGTGTTTTCTCTTAGCACCAAATATACTCATTTTTTTATTATAATTATATAATTTCCAAAACGCAATTAATTGGTAGATGATTAATTACCTTGTTGTTATTTTCATCCCTGATTTCTAATTTCAATTCTGCTATAGCATCATTCACCAAACACTTATATTCTGGATGCTCAAATCTCACTGTTGTTATCTCTCCAAACTCTTTATTTTCCACTGGAACAACAGCCAACACAGTACTCGGCATACCATCTAAATAATTATTTGAAGTATTAATCTGTTCCAAATGAACATACAATGATTTATAAACAGCAAAATCTACAGCTCTCTCACCATAATGAGTTTCATTAACAGCAAACTTTCGCTTATTTCCAAACCCCAACATTTGTTTTAAGCCCTTGCTTATCTTCAATTCATCCGGTGTAATTAAAGAAGCAATTCCATTTGTTTCATTTACAGATAATGTAATATTATTACTTTGAAATAAATCTGCTATTTGTTGGAAACTATAATAACCATCTATAATCTTATGAGGTCTCTCTTTAGTCTTCTGCAAATATTCATCAACAACATTATACCATCCAACACCATATGTTATAGATTTCAAACCAATACGTTTATTCCCATCTCTGTTATCAATGTATTGTTGCAAGTTTATTGTCTTGTCAATATTCGAAATTGTATGATACATTTTTATTTTTTATATATAATCAATAATAAAAATGATACCTAAAGAATTCAAGTACAATTCCAATGCATCATATAACCCCAATACTAAATATACCGAAAAGAATATTGAACTTATAAAACAAACGATTTATGTTAATAAAGATGACCATTTTCCAGTAACGTTTCCCGACTTATTTCAAAACTATCAAAATCCAACATTACACACCAATGAACCGTGGAATACATGGCTTCATTCATCATTTGACTGGTGGCAATGTCAATTAAATTTTGCTGTCTGGTGTGTCACTGCAGGATGTGGTGTAAGTTATCAAGATCATTTGCAAAACACTTCAGGACTAACTAAAACAATATATACATTTCATGTTTATTATTGTATTGCTCGTATTTTGAAAGAACTTAAAACACCTTTACCAACAGATGAATCATTTTGTTATTACAAAAATCCATACGACAAAGCTGTCTATCAAAAGTTATGCAATGAATTCAATGTTTCACCTAATACAGATTGGAGGCAAAAATTAGAAAGTAGTTCTAAATGCAGTGGTCTAGGGAGTTACACACAATATTTTAAACCAAGTGGAAAATATAGACAAGAACATCGAAGTGAAGGTCCATTCTTTAATCCAAATGATAAAATAGAACATACAGTAGATATAAGTGACGCCTGGACAATGTTTATATTAGACAAATCAGAAGGATTAACAAAAACAGGTATTGAACGAATTAACGAAAGTATTAGAATGTTTGTATGGGCACTATTAGCAGCACAATCTCAAACACGTGTAGAAATTCTAAAAATAGGCACAGGATTTGATGCTCAGAAACAATTTCTTGCTAACATTGAAGACGCTATTAATAGTCCAGTTGATTTACCGAGTCAAATACAAAGATATCAAAACACACTCAAATATGCAAGAAGTAAAGTAGATTTTGTTTATGGTATTGGATTATATATGTCTCCCAGTGATATGGTTTTACAAGTTGGTACTATCGCTGGATATAATAATAAAATTGTAATTGCAACAGAAAATCAAACACTTGGTTTCAATAGTGATGTAAATGTTAAACCTGTTGCATCTGCTACACAACCTGCAACTATACAAGGCACACAAACAAAGAAATCTCTACCAGATTATCATCAACAAGCAGTTGATTATGCAAAGAAACACAATCTGTCAAAAAGTTGGGTTGATGGTGCTGGTACCTCCGATGCTAGAATAGCAGATTGGTTTAATCATCACAAACTTGCTAACCAATCTACTACAAAGAAATCTCTACCACAATCTCTACAAGGCACACCAACAAATAAATCTCTACCACAATCTCATCAATCTTTACCAGAAAAAAAAGAAGCCATACAACATGAAGACAACAAAACAGCATTGATAGTAGGAAGTATAGTAATTGGACTATTAATTATGTATGAAATTTATTAAGTTCTTTTTTTTCTTATAAACTCTCTCGCAGATGCATATAACAATCCAGCAACCAATACAACTAATGCCCATAAATGTTCTCCAAACCAACCAACAACTTTACCCGCAGAAGACAACAACCAAGACACAATAGAACCAATAACACCTGGTAATGCAGTAGCTACCTTTCCTGCAAGGGTAGAAAGTAATTTACCAAGATTTGATAATTGTTTCTTAACCCAATCTTTAACACCACCTTTTTGTGGAGAAGGAGGGGTTGAAGTAGTACCACCACCAGTAGGAATAACAGCCTCAACAATAACTCCAATAATCATTCCAAAAGCGGTTAAAATACTAACAATTGTAATGCCTTGTTCTCTGAATAATGTTCTAATTCTTTCACCCAATGTAGTGTCTTCTTTTAATACTTTGTTTATAGTCTCTTTGATTCTATTTACCTGACTACGTAGTTTATCTTTATTAACATTAATAACTTCCAATCTTGCACTTCTCTCACTTTCTAACTCTTTGATTCGACTGCTTATCCTCTCTATTTGAAATTCATCATTGTCTGCTTTGGCTTGTTCTAATTTTGTATTTTCTTTTGCTAAGTCTTTATTTGTTTCATTCAGTTTTGCCAATTCATTTGCTATCTCTTCTTTGACTGTTGTCATTGCATTTGCTATTCCATCAATCTCTCTTTTTGTCCAATCTGTTTGTGTTCCTGCTTCACTACTAACACTTTCAATGAATGATGTCTCTAATGTTTTCACAGATGTTTCTGCATTATTTGCAGTTTCTAATAGTTCTTGTGCTTCTTGTTGTGATGATACATCATTATCAAGATTCTTGAATTTTTCTGATAATAAATCAGATTGTGTCTCTCTCAACTGGTTTTCTATTAAAGTTGTAAGCTCAGCTCTACCTTCTTTAATTCTTGTAGCAGATGGTTTAAAATCATCTACACCTAATACATTCCTAACAAAATCAACACCATATTTCCTTTGCAAAGTATTAAATGATAAAAATGTTGCTATTTCATCTGGTGCATTGGAACGATAATATGTTAATGCAATATCCTTTCCACCTTCATCTTTAACATATAACATTGGCCTTCCAAAACCATCACTCTTGAGAGACAAACCTTTGATTTTACGTTTAGGTTCTTCATTCCTTTCGTAAAATCTATCTATCATTTTTTGACCTACGCTATCAAGCAGAGTTTTCCTATCATCACCGGTTAAATCATTCGAATCAGCAAACTGACTATTTAATGTTCTCTGAAACTGCTCTTCATCTGTAAAAGATGTTTCTGCTTCTTCATCATAATCATCCCTGTCATACTCAGGATTTTCATATTCAGCCATTATTTATTTATTATTTAAAAATATTTTTTTATCTTTTAAAAAAATGTCAGCTTACGGAGATAAACTAAACCCTTACAGAAAATTAAGAGAACCACGAGGTGTGAGAGGCATCCGCCAAAGTGTAGTAATAACAAATAACCCTTCAACTATTGACCAAAATCAACAATTATTAGTGAGATTTCCTAATCTAAGTAGTAATGATGTTATTGTTCCCGGAACAGTCAGATTAGCATTTGAAATTGAACTAACCTCTAAAGATGCAAATGCAACTATATTTCAAAACATAGGAAGAGCAATAATTAAGAAAACAACAATTAGAATAAGTGGAAATGAAGTTATGTCCATTGACGATAGTGACATCTATCATTGTTATATTGATTTATGGAAGACTATTACAGAACGTGTAAATATGGTATATCAAGGCGTTGGCAAAGAGAACATGTTGAGACATAGAGTGGGTGCAGGAAACGCAACAGCAGATAAAGAAGATCAAGCCATCGCAAAAGCATATGGAAACAGGTTTTGCATCCCACTTGATTTTGAATTATTGGAAACCCATATGCCATTTTATCAAGCAGGATTAGGAGATAGACTTGAATATGAACTTACATTCAATGATTATAATAAAGTAATTAAATCAGGCGATGCAACTTCAACTTATACAATCAAAAATATTTGTTTGGAATTTGATATTGTTTCTGATACTGAATTAGCAAGACAAATAAGACAGCAAGTTGATGGTAAAATGGTTATTTTGTATGACAGAATACTAAGACACAGAAAAATAACTAAAAACAAATCTGATACACTATGGAATATCAATCTAAATGTTCCTGCAAGAAGTATGAAAGGAATTCTTATGCTATTCGAAGATCCTGAAAGGGCCAGCACAGAAGAATATTATAATCCAGAAATTACAAAAGTGGAAATGACAATAGAAGGGATTCCGAATCAATTGTATAGTCAAGGAATGAAGTCCCACCAACACTGGGACGAAATAAATAAATTCTTTGCTTTGAATTCAAAAAGAAACAAAGAAACAAGTATGGTCGTTAAAGATTTATATTTTACTGATACAACAATAGAAAAATATCTAACGAACAGGTATGCTTTATGGTTGGATTTACGTTCAACTGATGATAATACACTTCATGGTTCTGGAAGAAGAATTGAAAATGCATCAGAAGGTATCACAATACAAATAACGAAAGAAGCAGGAGTAGATGAACCAATCAATCTTTATTTGTTTGTTATACAAGATGCACAAATCAACTTTGAAGATGGTAGATTTAAAGAAGTCAGTTATTAATATTTTTTTTACAAATAAAAATGGAACTACCAAAATATCCTCATTGTGCTATTATATGTGGTCAAACTGGATGCGGGAAAACAGAGTTTGTCCTTGACCTTTTGGAAGAGGAATATCGTCAAGTATTTAAACATATTGCTATACTTTGCCCAACCATTCAATGGAACAAGGCTTATAAAAATCGTGAGTGGATTGGTGATGTTAGAAAGCCTAAAACAAAAAATATAACAATTGTTAATCCTATTGTTAATGGAGAAGAAAAACTACAAGAACTACTAAGAATGTTCTTTAATAAATATGCTGGTCATTCTACTCTCTACATTATTGATGATTGCAGTGCAACGAAAGAACTAACAAAGAAAAAAGATATGTTATCAGAATTAGCATTTTCTGGTAGGCATGCAGAACAATCAGTGTGGGTTATTTCGCAGAGATATAATTCTGTGTTAAAAGATTTAAGAGAACAAACAAAATGGCTATGCATGTTCTACACAAAAGATAGAGATAGTTTTGAAAATTGTTTAAGAGAGAATGATGTTATTCCAACTTTGGAAGAACGACAGAGAATAAAAGAAGAACTGAAAAAAAAGAAGCATCGTAAGTTAATTTTGAAGACTGACCAGCCTACTGGTTATTGGTTGGTTGATTGATTATTTTTTTAGCAATGATTAAGTAATGCTTATTCAATGCTGTAGCAAATCTTAAGTAATGCTTATGCAATGTTTTAAGTAAAATAGCAATACTAAAAAACAATGCTGGAAATATTATCAATCACTGCAATCTTATCAATAATCACAACAAACACTGCAATCTTATCAATAGTCGGATATGCGATGTTTTATTTTTTAAAAATAAAAAATAAATTACATAAAATAAAAATGAATGCTGAAGAATTATTACAAGACATTGAATGTGAAAGCACAGAAAATAATGAACAAGAAACAAAACGTGAGCGATTATCAGCCATTGTTGCTGGTGGTGGTAGTAAGCAGTATCTTGGTAAAGACTTACAACTATCAGACATTGATACAATGACAGCAGAACAAATAAACAAACTTTACTGCAGATATGAAGCAAGATTGGGAGCAAGTATGACTAAGACATTGGGTAATTCTTTCATTAGCTTATACGTGATGGGTGTATCAAAGTATTTCAATGTTGTTAATCCACCTAAACTGATACAAGACTTAGAGGAAGACCCTTTTATCAATCACGCTTTGACAAGTTCGTGTTGTGAATTGTATTATAGATATGGAATGTACCTTGCTCCATTAACTGCAATGCTAACAACAGCAAGACATATTGATTTTAATAAAAAAGAAAATATCTCCTTAGAAAAAAATGAGTGATACTGAAGTTAAAACAAAAGACCCAAGACGAGTAGTTGCTGGTAAGAAAGGTGCAGAAGGAAGAAAAAGAAATGCAGAATTAAGAAGAAAGGAGACTGATACTATAAAGAAAGAAAACATGGAATTAAAATCTATAACAAAAGATGATGAAGTCGGCTCTCCAAATTCACAGAATATAAATATATACAAAAATTATATACCATTATGCATAACAGTTGGAGTTGTTGGAATAGGATTGTATATGTACAAGTCTAAACAAGTTGTACCACAACAACCTATGATGCAACAACCTATTATTCAACAAAAAGAAATTGACCCATTTGAATTTAATTAATTTAAAAAAAATAATATTCTCATTAAAAAAAAATGACAACCTCAATAGACGGAAAACAAATTGCAAACATGTTATATCATGCTGGAGTGGAAACTGTATTAACTGTTGGATATTCAGAATTAGGTAGAAAACTATTGAAAAGACCAGCACCAAAAGTAGATTTTAATATGACAGATATTGGTATGTTGTCCATTGATATATTACTTGCAATGGCAACAAAGGATATGCTTGTTAAGCAAGGTATTATTCCTGCAGATATTATGAAGTAATTTTAATATTTTTTTTTTCCATTATATAAAAATGGCAAGTGCAGTAGCATTAATGGTTGGAGGAGCAATTACAAACGCCTTAGCCTTTTCAGGTAGTAATTATTTATTTTCACATATGGGTAGTAATAGTGATGAAGAGAGAAAGAGGCATGATAAAGCGATGGAACAATTAGAATCAGCAACAACTGCGTGGAATGAGAAGAGAACAGAAAGATTGGATTTTATTAATGAACAGTTAAAAAAGGAACATCATGCTTTGAATGAGTTCAGTGATGCTGATACTGCTATGAGACAGTATTACTATATTACAGGAAAACAATTGCCAGATAATTTATCCACACCATTACCACCAAAACCTACATTAAGTGATTTTTACACTCCATCAGAAGACCAGAAAAATAGAGAGATTGCATTTGTTGTTGGTGGTATGGCATTGACAGGATTTGTTGCTTGGAAGTTGATGTAGGTAAAAAAAAAATATTTTTTGACATAATCTTTCTTTGGAAAAACTAAATCATAAGCATGATATTTATTTTTTTTATTATTCTTACATGGTTTCAAACCAAGTGGTCTTACATAAAATGGTGGTTCTTTACCTTCTATCTTCTTTGTGAGATGTGCAGGACTCCATACTTCACCATTGTCTTTGAGAGTTAAAATTACACTCACACCATTTTCTGTGTTAATTTCTCTGTAGTCAGTGATTGTATAAATGTTGTTGATTTCTAAATCAGTCCATTTCTTTGTGTCAAATTGACTTTGTTCCTTTAACAGCTCTTCAAACTCTTCTTTTGTAGGTGTATAGTCATCATCAAGCAATTGTGCTATATTTTGCGTTTGTGCGTTCTTTGACATCTTTTTATATATAAATATTTTTTCTTAAATAAAAATAAATGGAGAAGATATACTATAGTCCAAAAGGTTTCTGGAAAGGACACTCAGCTGTTGGTAAGTTAGCAAAAGAAGCAAAGGTTAGTCAGAAACAAGCATTAGAATTCTTAAAGAAACAAGCAGTATGGCAAATATATTTACCTGCACCTAAGAAAATAATAAGACCTAAATTTGATGTGTCTGCAGAGAATGAAGTTCATCAGGCTGATTTGTTGTTTTTACCTCACGATACTATTGGTAGAAAAACATACAAGTATGCATTAACAGTGGTTGATATTGGAACAAGATATAAAGAAGCCGAACCTTTGACGTCGAAAGATAGTAAAGAAGTTGCAACTGCTTTTGAGAAGATTTATAAAAGACATTTGAAGTATCCTAAGCTATTGCAAGTTGACCCTGGTAGAGAATTTATGAGTTCTGTTTCAGCTTTGATGGAAAAGCATAATACCAAAATAAGAAGAGGTAGAAAAGAAATACACAGAGACCAAGGAATAGTAGAAAGATTTAATAGAACCTTAGCAGAAAGATTGTTTGGTTATCAGTATGCTAAAGAGATTGATACTAAAAAAAGAAACAGAGAATGGGTTAAGAGATTATCTGATGTTATTAAAGCATTAAATAAGGAGACGAAAAAACCTCCTCCAATTATAACAAGAAAAGTTGATGCTGAAATTTGTCCTTATGTAAATGTTAGATATTTGTATCAACCTGGAGAATTAGAAGGTGGTGGAAAGAGAAGGGCTACTGACCCAGTATGGTCTGTTGATATTCATAAGATTGACTATCATATTATAACGCAGGGAATAAGAGTTTATTATTTGAAATCTCCTGCACCTAAGAGAGGGTTTGTCAAAGAGGAATTACTTATTGTTCCGGCTGATACCCATACGCGTATGTCGTAATGCCATCGTCAGTTATGTATCTTTTTGTGTCTAAAGGAGAAAGTGAAGTCTTATTTACTTTTAATCCATATATGTTGTGATGCATTGAGCGTAGCATGTTCATTGAGTGTGTGTATTTCTTTTTGTTGAATAATGCATCTCTGTAGTTTTCAAAATTGATTTGTTTTTTGATTACATTGATTACATATTTTTTTGTTCCTTTCGCTTTTTTGATGACTTGTTCATCTGCTCTTAATACTGAATATAGTTTAGGACGAAGACCAATATATTCTGATATTGGAACACCAGCACATTCATCCTTCATCTTACCTATGACCTTCTTGTTTGTTTCATCGTATAGTGGATGTTCTTTTGAATAATCAGAGAAATCGTATTCATCTTTCATTTCAGACATATCTTTGTAAGCATCTTTGGTTTTGATATCTACTAATAAACTGTCTGTGTCGGTGTATAACAAGGTGCAGTTATTACCATACTTCTTTTTCAATGTATTATAATACCAATCATACATAAGATGTTTTGATAAATCTAAAACACAGAAGCCAACATATATTGGTTTATTGAGAGTTAATCTTGTTTTATTCACTTGAATGGCAGATAACTCATTAGAGAACTTTATTCTACGATTGAAGTTTGGTTTGGCTATTATCTTGCGGATTTTTTCATTTTCACTGCCATCTGTTTTGACTAATTTAATATCAACTCTTTTACGTATGTTTTCCATTGTTTTGCCAAATACTGAGTTGTTCATAAGTTTAAAGAAATCTTTTTCAAATGTAGTCTTTGCTTTTTTACGTAATTCTGTATTCAGACGTATGTAAGGTTCCATCCAAGGTTTCTCATCAAATTCTAATATTCTGTGTATTTTTGTTATTTTCATACCAAGTTGTTTGTATAGTCTTAAGTTTTTGTAATGTACTACATATTTCTTCTTATCCATTAGATTGGGGACAAGTTTTTCTGTTTTTAACATACTATTTTCAATTAGTTCATTTTGATAGTCGGATAACCATTCTTTTTTAATTGCTAATTTTTCAGGTGCAAGTGGATAGTCATTATGTAGTTTATGTAAATGTTTGGGGTATTCTAAATCTACTTCATATATTCTTCCTCTACCTTTTTGTAATTTTGGAAGTTTTCCATCTATTAAATCTTTATTAGTTATCCATTTGAAACCACCAAATGGAAGTGGTTGGCTCATTGACTGACCATATAAATTATTTTCATCTAAATACATTATGTAATTGTCTTCTTCATTTGGATTATAATCTGCTACATATTTATTGTTTGCTTTTGCGTGTCTTTTAGAAACCATACTTATTCCACCTCTCATTCCTTTTTCAATGAAAAGATGCATATCCAAATCTGATAGAAGTTGTAATTCTATTTCTGTGTATTTTAGAAGAGCATCCCAAGATAGACCAGGTGCAGTGTAGTAATGTAGAGGGTCAAGTTTATAGTTATTCATACAGGTTTCTCTAAACTTTTGAAAAACATCTGCAAGTAAGAGAACATCTGTTTTGAGATATAAATCATGATAATCACCAAGTGTTTTACAGTTAAATTGTTTCCATACTTTTTGAGCGTGTTCATAGTCTTTTTGTTTGATACTTTCATCTGTAAGACTGCTGTAGAATTTGTCTATGGGTGGTAGTTGTGTTTCATCAAATCTATCAAAACTATCAATGTATTCATATGGATAGATACCTTTACGAGCAAGAAGATGTGAGTTAGTTGTATGTTTTACAGTTAATGGTAAGTCTGATTTGTTGAGTTTTTTATATCTTGTATTGTGACATTTTTTACATTTCGCTGTTAATAACCAATTTTCATTGATGTTTATTTCTTCTGTACCTTTACATTTTTCACATTCTGTCTTTACACCAATTGCTCCATCTACCAACTTTTCAAGAGAGGAAGCCATAAATTGAAAACTGTCTAAGAATTTCAGTTGTCCAATACTGAATGAGATGAATTTCTCTGAATTATTTGCAATACAAGTAATGTTTCCACTTGCTTTGTGTATTTTCTGCATTATTAGATGGCTATCATAACCTTTTAAGTTGTGGAAGATAACTGGAATTTTGGTTTTATTTGGTTTGATTGCAAGTTTGAGATTACAGGATTTGTGTGCTGGTCCTCTATATTCTCCTGTGAAATGACAGTGGTCTTTTACTTTTGGATTCTTTTCATTATTAATTTCTTTTTCACATATCCAACAATGGGAAGCATTTTCATAATCTTGTATGTTCTGTTCTGTTGGCATTATTAATGGTTTAGGATGTCTAAAGATGTTGTTGATGTTATTCACTTCACATTTTAAATGATTTAGAAAAACCTCTGCAACATCTTCACCTCTGTATATTACTGGTTTGTCTGCTTTACCATCATATCTAACAACTTGATATCCAAATCCACACGCTTCGTGTTCGCTTGTTATTTCTGATTTATCTCCTTTTTGTTGTGATTTGGGTTTGATTTGTGCTTCAAAGTCAGCATAGATAACATATGGAACGGGCATTTGATTTTGATGGTTTTTAAACTTGATAAGACCTTTTGATGGCATTTCTATTCGCATTGGAGATTTATTTATGCCTTCACAGTCTTCTTTATGTTTGATTAGTAGGTCTTCTCTTGTAAAACCATAAAGACATCTATCACAGAAATGTGTTTTATGTTTGTGTTTATTGTTCTGATTGTAAAGTAATCTATTAAGGTTTTTAATAAAACAGTAGTGATATTTTGTTTTTGACTCATCAGGAGGATAGTCATCAGGATTATAATCTTCATCTATCATTTCTTCTTCACTATCATCAATTTCCTCTTCAACATCTTCAGTTATCAAAAGCAGATTAATTCGTTCTTTTTCATTTGGTTGATTTGAAATATGATATGGAAATATAGTAAGTTTCTCTGTCTTTTTTGTTAATGTGTATCCATAAACATTGATTGCTATATTGTTTTGTTTCTCAACTTTTGGTATTTGTGAGATTGGTGTGGGAAAGTCTATTCCTTCCATATTTAATGTGCCTAAATATTTACGATAACTTGATAACTTACTTGGATTGTTTTTGTTTGGGTATTTAGAAGCAAGTATATGCCATTCTAAACATCTATCATCATCATTTGATAAATTAATTATTGCTTTTTTATTTGCTATTGCACTTGGAAGAGAAATATACGAAGAACCTTTGAGTGGTTCATATTTTGCTATATTAAGATAAAGTTTGATACAGTGGTCAATTTCTAAACCCGTTGCGGTATTTGTGAATTTTTCAATCCATGTTTGTATATAAGTTGTTTGTTTGTTATAGTTTTCATCTAAATTATTTCCATCAAGAACTGCACATTGTTCTCCGTGTGATGCACCGGTAACTTCTTTTCTTTCACCATTCAGTTCATCTTTAAAAAACTTTATAGATAACCCAATTGAAAATTTAATACCATTGTATTCTTTAATGTTTTCATTAATTTTATCTATAATGACAGATTTTTTATCATTAAACAAAATATTTGGGTCTTTATATTTATGAGCATCTATTTCATACGCTTTGAAGTAATTGCATAATGGTTTATCAACCAGTTTCAGAACATTTTTCTCTTTAGTATCTTCATCATTAATTTTTTCACTTGTTTTAACAGCATTTTGTTGCTGTCGTTTTCTTATCTTTTTATCTCTACGTCTTTTACGCAGATTTTCCAATGTAGAAGTTTGTTGTAGTGCATCACTCTTCTGTTTCTCAATATCTAAGGATTTAAGACCCTTGTCTAAAGCCTCATCACTAATTCTTCCTTCACTATGCAATTGTATTAGTCTCTCTACAGAACTCATTTTTTTGTTTTCTTTTAAACTATAAAAAAAAATTTTAAATATAATAATAAAAATGGATATAGAAAAAGCAAAGATGCAAAATATATGTGCTATGTTGCCGTTAGGTTCAAATAAACCATGTAAAAACAAATCAGTAAAGCATTCTATATACTGCAAGGCTCATAATTTTATTATAAAACATAACAAAAGTAAAGTAGTGAAATGTTTGCAATGTGGTAAAGGTACTACAGCAAAATATCAAATCTGTGATAAGTGTGGTGGAAAGAATTTTAGAGAAAAACAGAGATATTTTAACTCTATAAAACCTTTTAAGCAGGAAATTGCAAGATTGAATATGATAGAGTGTTGAGGATGATTCAGGACTGAAAGAGAACATACATTCAAAACATTCAAAACTGAGTGAAAGTGAGAGAAAGAAACTTATTGAGGAAGGCAAGGCTCAAGCAAAGAATGAAATGAAAAAAAAGATAGAAAATGCTTGATTTTATTCAATAAAATTACAATAGTAAATGACCCACCACCAAAATATGAAAGTTAATATTTTTTTTTTTTTTGCTTCACTTCCGACCTACAATGTTATAAGAATGTGCATTTTGTATGTTGAAACATATGTACAAAGTTTGGTGGTAATTAGTTGAACCAATGTTATTTTACAACAATTCAAAGACTTGCAGGAAATTCCAAAATGATGCTAGAACTTTGAAATTTTGTGATAATATGTATATATGCAACCCAAATACATATGCAAAATTTGAGACTAATCGGTTGATGAGATTCCACTTTTAGGAAGACTCAAAGACTTTCTGAAATTCCAAAAGTTGTCATAGGAACTTGGAATTTTAATATGTTATACAGCCTTAAAGTCTTGTTATATGTGCAAAATCTGGTGGTCATTGGATTATGTAAAGGCACTTTCAGGAGGGGTTAAAGTTTTTGCCCCAAAGTGGAATTTTCAAAATTCTTTTTAATATGTTTCTATATAGTGTCTATCCGCGACTTTTATCGGAGCAGATTTTGGATATTACTTTTAATTATTTGTTGTTCTCTACGAGTTGCTTAGTAACCTTTCTTAATTAAACCGATTACAGTGTAATCAGGATTTTTTTGTATTTTTTTAACCCATTTTTATCGCTTAGAAACGCTTTTTATTGAAACCGATTACGCTGTCATCATTTTTATTCAATGTTCCATTATAAAAAGATTTTTATGTCATTACCGGGATTCGAACTCATGCCCCACCATTTACAGTCCAAACCATCTAGACCACTCGGCTATCACGGCTTGTACTAGAATAGTAAGAAATTGAACGTAAATAAATGACTAGTTTTTTGTCCAGTGAATGGTTTTCTAAATACTGAAATAGTCCGTAGGTGATTTCCCTTTTGGACTTTGATGTCCAACTATCAGTGTGGTAAAGATAAATTGACATGTAATAGTCGGTTTATCTGTCTGCTCAAAATACTGCGGTAAAATATATATGTGGTAAGATGTGTTTATATATAGATAGTGCTGGTTGAAGAGGTGATTTGTGAGGGTTTTTAACAGATTACCTCAAAACCGGCACTATCTATATATATCTCTGCATGCTGGGTATTTTTGTTTTCGCAGCAGACGACATTTTTAAATATATTTTTTTTTCTAATTTTCCCAGAAAACATGATTTGACATCTCATGCAAATTGTCTCCTATGGAGACAATTTGCATGAGATGTCAAGTCCTGTTTTCTGGGGAAAATACATGCGATAAAAAAATCAACAATTTGCCGTTTGCTGAATTCGCCTTGAGAGTGGGAAAGGTTAATAATGATTCGAACAGTATTGTCAGGAGGATAGGCCTACATATGAAATGAGCCCCCCCCCCCCCTCCCCCCCCCCCCCCCCCCCGCCAATGTGTGTCTTCGAGCATTCCGTCATGACAAATTTTAACTGCACATGCCCAGCCATTCAGAGGGGCCAGGGATATGGCTTTCTGTCTGAAGGTTCCTCTTGATTCACTGCTTGTATGAGCGAGCAGCGAAGGTTCTGGCGAGACTGCGCGGATGCGCAGGCTCGCCTGAACCTTCGCTGCTCGCATAGGCGATAAGTACCAAAATCGCTTGACGGGGCCCAAATGTAATTGAAATTGGCAAGGTGGTTTCAGAAGAGAAGACGGACCACTGAGGCCTACCATCATACCAAACTACCCGCTCACACAAAACAGCTGGCTAACGTCGGACCGACAGCAATATGGCGTTGGTCCGACATTCTTTGCTGGCTGGGATAGCTCCATGGAGCATAATAATTACAAGGGGGACATTCTGTAAAAAAGGGTAATGTTTAGATATTAAGGACCTAAGTTTGCGTGTGATTGCTTCAACATTAATGAATTTCAGGGAATGCTTTTTCAAGCAACGAAAATGTGTTTAGATGGACAACAAACAGACCAGCTTGGTGTGCCCAAAATCTATGCCCACATAGTCGTTGGAAAGAAATTTCGGCCGTCTGATAAGGGTCAACATTATTTGCTTAAAATAACGATATTTAACCTTTACCAGTGTCTAGGCGAAGCAGCAGACGACAAATCGTTGATATTCGTCTGCTGCTAAAATACCCAGTATGCAGAGCGAAACTTGCCCAACAGTATTATCAGTGCTTTAATCTCCTTCTCCGGCTGACGTGTCATTTTACACCAACACAACAACAATATAGTTCCACACATTTTAATAATAGTTAAATCATTTCCATAGTAACAGATGCATGTTTAACTGAAATATTCTAAACTCTTTTCTATGCTTAAAACAGGAAATAAAGTTTTATGTGCTTTCATATTTCATCAATATCAGAGATTATTTGATTTGTTCAGTCGTGCTACAGGATGTGCGAACTCTCTCTCTCTCTCTCTCTCTCTCTCTCTCTCTCTCTCATGTACGCACGCACGACACACGCACACACCCACAACCCACATACACGCACGCGCACCATTATACATTTGTAGCAATTTTTGTCCTAGCTGTTTCTTTGGGCGGTAGGGCTTGAGAGAGATGTCATTTTATCTGAATGTCGGGTAAATATCCCACAAAATCGGAAACAACGCCTAAAAAATGACCTAAATAGTGTTGACGGGGACGTAGAACCTCGAACCACGTTAGTACAACCATTCTTCCGGCCCCAGCCCACCGGGGCTTGAAGAAATTGATGGGCTTCATGGTGCTTCCACTCAGAGCTGAAAACGACCGGACACGAGTACTGGTAAACCGCTTAGAAGATCTAAGCCTGTCCAGGCAAAGCGGTGCGAGTAGGACCGCCCATGCTTATAAACCCTATTGGTTACATTGGGTCACAGGGCTTGAGATGTCATTTCATCTCAGTGTCGGGTAAAAGTCCCACAAAATTGGAAGCAACGTCTCCAAAATGACATATACAGCGTTGACGGGGACGTTAAACCCCAAATCAAACAAACAAACAAACACTCGATAGTTCAAGCTACCTCTGTCTCGAACAAAAGTTCTTGGTCTCGAAGATGTTCGAGATATTGAAATTCGGCAGTATCATGATAAAAAAGAGAAACCTTCCTTAATTTTTCCAAGATATTTGTTCTCTGCAGCTATCGTGCAAGGTCATCTAAATGTACGGTAAAAGTCCCACAAAATTGGAAGCAATGTCTCCAAAATGACCTTAATAGTGTTGACGGGGACGTCAAACCTCAATTCAAACAAACAAACGAACGGAATCTGGAGCTACCAGAAGAAGGTCTACAGGGGCTGAAGAATGGATTCGAATCAGCCATGGTATTCGATCTATCAGTGTTATAGTCACTGAAGTTTTAAGGTAAATGTAATAAACTATTGATTGGAAATCCATTACGAAAACATTGCT
Organism: Lucinisca nassula; assembly: GCA_963580285.1. Taxonomy (NCBI): domain Eukaryota; kingdom Metazoa; phylum Mollusca; class Bivalvia; order Lucinida; family Lucinidae; genus Lucinisca; species Lucinisca nassula. Next base: position 71,564,690 of record OY757013.1, read on the forward strand.
ATAGAAGCCTCCGTGGTGCTAATGGTGTAGTCATTATGCTACTCGCCTAACAAACCATGGGTCGTGGGTTTGGTCCCTGGCTTCTCAAGACTTTCGGATGAGTTTTTAAAACGAAGTTCCGTCTCCGTATGACCTCAGCTGTTGGTGGGACGTAAAACGCCAACACAGAACATATATTGCTATGCATTATTACAAGTTAGCTTTCATGGGTCTGTCGACATTAGATAATTACAACTAAAATTAATGCACTGACAGCACTGGTATGTCGATTGTTTCAGAGTGTAAGCCGCGTGACAAATTGGTCCTGTACCGTTTCGTTTAACCCTTAAATTCCTGTACTGTATAGTGTAGGCCATGTTCAGACAGGGCGTCTTGCGGCGTCTTTTGTTTGTTTTGTTTGTTTGATTTGAGGTTTAACGTCCCCGTCAACACTGGAAAGGTCATTTTGGAGACGTTGCTTCCATTTTGTGGGACTTATACCCGACATTGAGATGAAATGACATCTCAAGCCCTGTCGCCCAATGAAACCAATAGGGTTTATTAGCATGGACGGTCCGCCTCGCACCGCGGTTCCTGGACAGGCTTAGATCCTCCAAGCGGTTTGAGCTGGGTCTAAAATATTTGTCAATGTTCCAGTACACGCGCCGAGTCAATGTTTTACAACAAGCTTTCTTTTACCCAGCACTCTGCCATCACAACGCCATGATTAGCTCCACCATTACATTTATTTCCTATAAATCAGTGATAATCACGTGAACATCAGTACTGAAGAGCTTCTGTGCTTAGTAAATTTGGGTTCAACAAAAAAAAAAAACACACAAAAAGAGTGGAATTCCGATTGCTCGAACACCGATGACTCGTTTACCATGGCTGTTAAATGATAATTGAGCCGGGACACAGCATTTCCTACAATTTACATGTGCATATCAATCAGATCAGCCTACGCATCCACATAGTCTGACCAGACTTCGCTTGCTGCATGAAGGAGCATCGGACCCTTTGCTATCGTTAGAGCGCACAACGAAGTCTCTGATCAGACTGCGCGGATGTGCAGGCTGATCTGAGTCTTCGCTGGGCGCACATGTAAATTGAAGGAAATGCTGTGTCCAGGCTCAATCTTCTTATAATATCCATAGGGGCTTGAATCATGAAAAAAATGAAAAAAAAAAAAAAATTTTTTTTTTTTTTTTTTTTTTGGTACTATAATAGAGACAAGGGGGGAAACTTCGGCTCAATATTTTGGGGGTTACCTCATTTTACCCAGTGTATCTTTTTCGCAAATGAAGTTTTTTACCTACTTATTATGAATTATACAAGTTAAATAAGTCTTCTTTGCAAAAATAATCCGCCTCTGTCTGCCACTTGCAGGAAACATGTTTTTCTCGCATGGATTAACTCAGCAAAGCAAAATTCGGCATAAACGTGTGACAAAAATTTCAGGTTTTCGTCAATCATTACCGAACTAGTGATACGGGGGGAACTTTTTTCGCTTTCACCCGTTGTCTTTCATTTAACTTGAGCTCTCTTTGCCAATTTGAATCCAAAAAGATGTACTCGCAGCTCTAAACATAGATTTTGCACTTTTTGCTTCACTTTCCACAGTGTTCTGTCAATGATCGGTACAGAAACCCGGGCGCTTGCCATAATCGGAGTGTTTAAAAAGCGGGACGTGCAGGACAGATATAATCCGGAACTTTGGAAACTACGTCCGGCAGTGGAGTTGTTACTGTTAAAATGTGTGTGATAGTCTAGATTTCTCCTTTGATTTATTTGTTTTCAATGTAACATATTCTGCTAGGACTACGTATACACGTACTACGCAGATAAGATAACTGGATGGTGTTTCTACGTATAATGGGCTGTGCTCTGGGAATTTTGTATTGTATCGCTTTGCGGTCAACTTCCAATCAGCCGCTGTAACTTTTTTGACACATGCGCAGAAAAGGAAATAAAATGTTTACTAAAAAGCAGAAAACGGCCTTTGATCTGATAAAAAAAAATAAAAAAACAAGGCCCAACTGCCTTGTTTATGTCCAGGCTGGGACAGGCACAACCCACGTTATCGAGGAGATTGCTAGAGAGCTCCGTATTGAAGGGAAATGTTTGTCAGTTTCTTGCACAACGGGTATCGTATAAAATCTATGTGTTTTTGGCAGAGTGCTAAAGAACGTGTGTACATGACGTTTGTTTGTTTGTTTGATTTGAGGTTTAAGGTCCCCGTCAACACTGTAAAGGTCATTTTTGAGACGTTGCTTCCAATTCTGTGGGACTTTTACCCGACATTGCGTTGAAATGACATCTCAAGCCCTGTCGCCCAATGAAACCAATAGGGTTTATTAGCATGGACGGTCCGCCTCGCACTGCGGTTCCTGGACAGGCTTAGATCCTCTAAGCGGGTTACCAGTACTAGTGTGCGGGCCAGATTCAGCTCTGCGTGGAAGCATCATGCAGCCCATATATTTCTTCAAGCCCATATGGGCGGGAGCCGCTGTGTACATGAGGTCGTCACCTTATGTTTAAACGCTCGTTCCCGGTACACGGCGATGGTTAGCTAAGCAAACCAAGCGGTCCAGAATATAAGTTCAAAGAGATACGGCTAGAAATAACTTGAAATTGTTTTACAAATTTGAATTCATAGTGGTCGGAATGACTGACGACTTTAAGCGTGTGTTCTAATAGTGTTACCTAAATAAAAATGGCTGTTGTGGTGCCAATAGGCCTGTAGGAATTTTCCTTCTTTTTTTTTCTTTGTGATAAGTGGAAACCAAGGAAAAAGCGTTTCAACATGTATTTTGTCTCATGTTTGCTGCTCTTCTCTCTCTCTCTCTCTCTCTCTCTCTCTCTCTCTCTCTCTCTCTCTCTCTCTCTCTCTCTCTCTCTCAGATATTTGGAAGAAATTTGTGGAGGTCTTAAGATTAAGTAGAGGGGTATGGAAATATTGTGTACTGTTCATTCCAGGGGAAGAAAGAACAGTAACTGCACCAACCTGGCCCAAGGATTTTTTAAACTTTTTTTCATGCTCAACTGATAGAGTATGAAATTTATCCGGCTCATAAATAAAAAATGTAATGTAAACACATAGAAAACAGTGTAGTTCATACATCCGTGAACGCATCGAGTCACATGATTTTCAGTGACATCAAGTGACGTCATTCTAAACCATGGTTCTCTACGGGCGTTGGTGAGGTCAACGCTGTTCCTCTCTTTGTAGTAAAAGGACATGTAAATGTTTTTCAGTTTTAAAATGTTTGCCCTATAAGCATTATTTTTCGCCCAGTGATGAGGGGCAAAGAATGTAATTATAAAACAATAATAAAACTTAATTTTCCTGCTTTTCATGAAAGTATGAAGGACAGCGAGTCGCTTACAAAGTTTACATGAACCCATTCGGGGTTCACTTACTTTGCACACAACCCACTGCGTTCGTACTATCATGAACAGCAGAAAAATAAATTTCATTTCTTAAGTGTTTGTTTTCTTTGCCTCACTCTAGGGTTTATTAGCTATTTCACTATGTCAGTCATTGCAAAACACCCACATTGAGCCGGAGGTAATTTTGTTTTCAAAACCGTCTTTTGTAGCATGTTTTGTTATCCATGCAATTAGGGGAGCAGCTTCTCAGTTTCCCCTTAAATGTACATTTTTAACAGTCAGAATGATATGTCCTTATCAACTTTTAATGAAATGGACATTCAATTTGTCATCAAACTGCTGTCAAGTGTCAAAGAAAGCAGGTCATGAAATGTACATGCACTGGTTTTTATTTCATGCGTAGCACTTTACATATAAACGGATGCTTTAGACACAAACTTTAGCGGCTCACTGGAAAAATGATGACGATATTCTTCAGGAGGTATGAATATTAAAATACTGACATTTTGTTGTGTTACATTGGTGTGAATGTGCTTTATCGCTTATTAATTTCTGTATATTTGTGCAGTTCACAACGCATTCTTTAAAGTTTTCGGACCTGCCCATCGGGGCTTAAAGAAATAGGTGGGCTGCGTGCCGCGCTTCCAAGCAGAGCTGAAACCGACCGCACGCGAGTACTGCTAAATCGCTCACAGAATCTATGCCTGTCCGGGCAAAGCGGTGCGAGTCAGACCGTTCATGCTTATAAACCCTTTTGGTTTGATTGGGCGACAGGGCCTGAGATGTCAATTCATCTCAATGTCGAGTAAAAGTCCAACAAAATAGACTCAACGTCTCCAAAATGACCTGTTGATGGGCACTTTAAACATCTATTCAAACAAATAAATTCCTTTAAGTGTTTGGATGAGAAAAATAATTAATATTGCGGTCGTGGCTTCGGGCTCGTTTTCAGTGAATTAAAGTCTCATGCTCGACAAAACCCTACATGATAATTAACTAAACTGAAAACTTGCTTGAAAATTCCTTGTTTCGGCCTCAATCCCATCATATATTCTATTGTTCAGTTCTTATCCCATCGGGGCATGAAGAAATGATGCTTCCACGCAGAGCTGAAACCGACCCGCACACGAGTACTGGTAATCAGCTTAGAGGATCTAAGCCTGCCCAGGCAAAGCGGTGCGAGTCGGCCCGTCCATGTTAATTAACCCTATTGGTTCATTGGGCGGCAGGGCTTGAGATGTCATTACATCTTAAGGTCGGGTAAAAGTCCCACAAAATTGGAAGCAACGTCTCTAAAATGACCTTTGCAGTGTTTACAGGGTTGTTAAACCTCAAATCAAACAAACAGATCTAAGCAGGAAAATTGATGAACTGTTAGTATTTAAAAAAGCGAGCATTACAAATTTAACGCTCGGCTGAATTGAGCATGAAAAACGTTTTATAATCTTTTAATAGCCTGATCGAGAAACACTAAGATTGGAATGCCGCTTTTACTCAACAGCACCAAAATTAAATGTCCTATTTATTGAAAAGGCCCCATTTCTCACTTACTTTTCAATACACTCTAGGCTAATACAAGTACTTTTTCAACAGATCTAAGCATTTCACAATCAAACCTTTCATAAAAGTCATCTATTTTAAGGCATTCAAGAGTTCTGCAACGGAAGGCCTGGTGTTGTTTTTTTTTTACCGGATACTACGGGCTTCGACCACATGTGATTAACAATCGGCTCGATATGAGTGAAATAAACTCGAAAGGACCGTAAAATGATCCCCGCTCCGCAGGACCCCCCTCACCCCCCCCCCCCACCCCCACCCCCACCCCCCCCCCCCCCCCCCAATAAAAAAAAAAAAGGTTGATATGCTCTAGCTTATTCTGACCTTTTTTGTTTTGCCGTGTTGTGGTGAGTTGGTGCCTATTCAGATAAATACAAACTTGCTGAGCAAAAGAATTGTTGAGCAGTGTTTTTTTACCCAAGCCAATGGATTTGGCCGAATTCATAAATAGAAGCGTCCACTTCAGAAACTCGCGGATGAGAGAGCATGTGTGTGCTGCACTGTAGGGGTTCTGTCCCCATAAATCCCTGTTGGAAAAGGACCCAACGGGCCCAACCTCAATAGTGCTTATTATAATTTACTGGCCATTAGCGACCCAGGATCAAAATTTCAAATCATAATATGTTACAATAGGGAACAAATTGTTTCCATGCTGCATCATTTTGAACATTTACGTATTGATGGCATTTTTAACAAGCTGGCCTTTTTTTATTTCTGTCTACACAAGCATGAGTGAAACTGTTTTGAAAATAACACAAAACGTCCACGATTTCAACAACAAAAAAAAAACATTTCACTTTTTCTGAGTCCGGTAAGGAGATAACTACGGCTAATCCCTGCCTTCCTAAATTTAGCCACCCAGCTAGCTCAGTGCCTCAGATGCTAAAGGTCCCAGGTTCGATCCCCAGCAGCGGTGACAAAATTTCGGCGTCAGAACACGTTCCAGTGGCATCATACATTTTGCAGGCATGAATGTCATAAAGTGCATCGTCCTTCGAATCTGGATGTTAACTGGAGACTCCTGTGCAGGGAGAACCATCCCCTGTGCAGGTTAAAGAACCCTACCATAATTACATGGTGACTGCGTACTCTTTCAGCCTTCAAAACTGGAGTATATGCAGTATACAACGTTTGTGTCCCCTCTGCGGGTTTAGTTGAAAATGGAAGAAAAATAGCGATAATTCTCATTTGTCACTACTTCGAACGATATAAAAATTAAACAGCACCGGTCGTTCCGGTCGTTAGTACATCGATAAAGTAGACCGGAATCAGCAGAAAAACCAAGCTTCGCGATGATTGTTATCTTGATCTGTAACAGAAAACGATGTGAAAGTAGTAAATTCTAAATTTAGAGCTGCAAATACATCATTTTGGATTCAAATTGGTCAAGAGAGGTTCATTTTGATGAAAGACATCAGTTGAAAGCGAAAAAAGTTTCCTCCGTAACACTAGTTCGCTTGTGATTGCTGAAAACCTGAAAATTTTTGTCACACGTTTATGCCGAATTTTGCTTTGCTGAGTTAATCCATGCGAGAAAAACATGTTTCCTGCAAGTGACAGACAGAGGCGGATTATTGTTGCAAAGTGGACATATTTAACTTGTATAATTCGTAATAAGCAGGTGAAAAACTGCATTTGCGAAAAAGATACACTGGGTAAAATGAGGTAACCCCCCCCCCCCCATGGCCAACTATATCTGACATTAACCCGATGACTTTCAACCGTGACAGTCGCACAGAAAGTCAATATTGGATTGTCTCCCTTTGACTGAGGCCTACGATAGATACCTATCGTGTACCTATCGTGTAATCAATACTGTGTTTTAATCCGGCTGTGTGTGAAAATGACCCCGGGGGATATTGAACGATAGATACGTCTAGTTAATTTAGAACTGCGTGTTTTGGTACTTTAAGCGAGAAAAATTATCTTTTTGTCAAACGGTTAAAATTGAGCCTTTTTGTACTTAAAATATTATCAGTTCTCATAAAATCCATTTTTTTCTGGAATGTGATATTCCACATTATTTTTTTGAAAAAAAAAAAAAAAACATTAACAGTTAATGGATGTCAGATTGCATTATTTAAAATTGCATTGTTCAGAAAAGCAACATGTTCATAAGTCAATGTAATAAAAACTCTGTAAACCCCACTTAACATTACATACAGAAAAGAGAGGTTTAGTGGGGTTACAATGTGTGTGTTATCCGCACCAAGACATTGTATTGTTCATCATAAAAATAATGTGCTTTTTTTTAAGGTATAAATTAACATTTCGAAGATAAGAAGGATATGTTTTCTTAATGGGTTGACAGTTTTGTTTGATTGGAGGCTTAACGTCCCCGTCAACAATGTATAGATCATTTTGCGGACACTGAGATGACATCTCAAGCTGTTCCACCCAATGAAACCAGTAGGGTTTATCTGCATGGACGGTCCAACTCGCACCACTTTTCATGGGCAGCCTTAGAGTCCCCATGCAGTTTACTAATACTCATGTGCTGTGCAGTCAGTTTCAGCTCTGCGTGGAAGCATCATGCAGCCCAATCTATTTCTTCACATCACGATAACACACCCGTGTGATATAGTGCATTTTTTCATACCTCAAAAAAGGTTATCTTTCTGATGAAAATGTGTGATATTTTTCTTGCGGTTCTAACGAGTACCCACAACTTATGTCTAGGAGCAGAAATAAGAGACATAATGTATACCCCCGTAAACCCCAGTTTTCTCTATTTAAATTGGGCTTTAATGGGGTGTTCATTTCACGGACTCGTTCACGTGATGAAGCCCCGTGGGGCGGAGGCCGTAATGGGTTGACAGCAAAGGCCCTGATCTAAGCTCGACGTCTGATCTGGGGCTTGAAGAAATAGATGGGCTGCACGATGCTTCCACGCAGAGCTGAAACCGACCCGCACACGAGTGCTGGTAAACCGCTTAGAGGATCTAAGCCTGCCGAGGCAAAGCGGTGCGCACGAGTCGGCCCGTCTATGCTTATAAACCCTATTGGTTTCATTGGGTGGCTGGGATTGAGATGTCATTTCATCTCAGTGTCAGGTAAATGTCCAACAAAATTGGAAGCAACATCTCCAAAATGACCTTTACAGTGTTGACGGGGACGTTAAAACTCAAATCAAACAAACAAACAAAGATATAATAATAATAATAATAATAATAATAATAATAATAATAATAATAATAATAACAACAACAATTGGTACTCATTATCTAAATAGCACCAATACTTCATATGAATAAAGAATTCACAGTAGTACCCATGACACAATCTTTCCGGAAATAAGGTAATCCATTATACGTGCACGCGTGTCCATTAATCTTCGGACTTCCTGACGGTCGGTAGCCGGAACGCAATACACAATCCACGTGTCATGAAAGCGATAATTGTCTTCTGCTTAAATACCCGTGATATTTTCCCCTGAGTGTAATAAAACGTTGATTATGGGCACAGAAGCGCCAAATTGAAATCTTTCTACCTATGTTTTTGTGTTTATTAAGTGAGAATCATGCTCAAAACATAGGTTGTGTGTGCTCGTTAGAACCGCCTCATTGAGGCGGTCGTAACGAGTACCCACAACCTATGTCTTGGAGCAGAAATAAGAAAAATAATGAATAACCCCGTATATCCCTTTTTTCTCTATATAAACTGGGGTTTAAAGGGGTCTTCATTTCACGGACATGTTCACGTGATGCATAAATAAATAAAAAAAAAAAATCAGAATGAGCTAGTTCTAAAAAGTACCATCAATCAAGGTATTGAGCAATAAATAAATTTTAAATAAATAAATCGTAAATAAATAAATTACGATAACACATCCGTGCATGCGGCATAGTAGGGTATTCTTGATATCTCAAAAACAATTAATTTGTTAATGAAAACTTATCGATACTCAAAACCGGTTTTGTATTCTCGTTAGAACCGCCTCATTGAGGTGGCTCTAACGAGCACCCACAACCTATGTCTTGGAGAAGAAATAAAAAAAAATGAATACCACAGTAAACCCCAGTTTTCTCTATATAAAGCATTGTTTAAGGGGGTGTTCATTACACGGCTTGTTGCCGTGATGAAAAAAACAACAGTTACTAAAATAATATAGAAGAATAAGAAGCAAGTACTTTCGAACTATGTTTTTGTGTTATGTTAAATCCATGCTGGTCCCTGATTTTCCGACTGTTCAATATATAAAGTTGGGTTTACATGCAAATTCTTTTGCCGGTATGATGGAAGGAACACCAGAAAAGGTGTACACCCTGATCTTAATAAATCATTTAACAGTTGAAATAAATACATACATATAAAAATAAATAAATCGGAACGAGCTGGTTCTAAATACAACCAACAATCCACGCATTGAGCAAAAATATAAACAAATGAATTAATAAATAAATAAATTACGATAACACATCCGTGCGGCTCAGTCAGTTCTTGATAATTTGTTAATCATCACGTGAACAAGTCCGTGAAATGAAGACCCCCTATACCCGACTTCATATAGAGAAAACTGGGGTTTACGGGGGTATACATTATTTTTCTTATTTTTGTTCCAAAACATAGGTTGTGGGTACGCGTTAGAACCGCCTCGATGAGGCGGTTCTAACGAGCACCCACAACCCATGTTTGCCGTATTTATAAGAAAAAGATCACTGATTTTCGTCAGAAAAGTAGCCATTTTGGAGATGTGAAAAATGTACTTTATCGCATGGTTGTATTATCGTAATGGAATCCTGAAAACACAAGTTTTGTATTCTCGTTAGAACCGCCTCATTGGGGTGGCTCTACCGAGTACCCACTACCTATGTCTTTGATAAGAAATAAAAAAACGAATACCACGGTAAACCCCAGTTTTTTCTATAAAAACTTTCTTTCTTTCTTTCTTTCTTTCAATTGTAATCTTATTACTAGCAATGTTTGTTTAAATTGCTTAATAAGTATAAAAATCTAATCGGGTCATGAAAAATAAATAAAATAAATAAGACACAGATCAGACAACGCATTTTAGATTGATAAATAAATAAATAAATAAATAAATAAGACGCAGATCAGATACCGCATTATAGATTGATTTACATTCCAAGGAGATGCCCAGGCGAACATGTGTTCATTTCACGGTCGACGGAGAATGACACGCTTTGAGATTACACGCGTGTGTAGACGAAAAAGCTTTTTCTGAATAAGCTCCAAATTTAATCGCAAAATGCCGCTATTAAATGTAATTTTGAAATATTATAACTGCTATCAAAGTGCACAATTTGTAACCACATTGCGTCTGATACGGGCGATTGTTAGCAATATTAACAGAAAGTGAAGATTTTAGCCGTTAAAGTAGGGTACTGGCGTTGTTTTTCCACAGTTTTGTATGCTTCATATAAGGATTAAATGTTGCTAATTTGAAAATAAAAATGCCGGCAGCTAATTAAATAAAAGTTCCACTTACTTGATATCTTTTTGAAGGTATTTAAACAGACAATTAGATTAAATCGGAACTTCTTTGTCAAATTGAAAAATAAATAAGTTATATTTGTTTAAAAAATAGTTTCCATTAAAGCGCCTGCTATTTCCAACAAGACATTCTGTACAGGTAAGCCGAGAAGGTCAGCGCACAGTAAAAGGCTTAATCCTTTGCGCCAACGGCATAAATGTCAATAATAGTTGCGGATGCCCCCCCCCCCCCAAAAAAAAAAAATGGAGCCGAAGTTTCCCCCCTTGTCTCTAATATAGTACCAAAAAAAAAAAAAAAAATTTTTTTTTCATGATTCAAGCCCCTATGTAATATCTTAGAAATGTATGTTGTGAGTACTCATTAGAATCGCCTCAATTATAATGTACTCATGCTCGGCCGGTTCACTGAGCTCGGCGCGGAAGCACAATGCAGCCCAATCTAGTTTCTGCATTGAGATGGAATAGTTGCTTTCAGGACCAAAAATAAACGCCGGAAAAGTGTAACCCATTAGGGGTTCTTGCAGTGTATTTTAGGGTTGATTGTTTATCATTTGAACCAAAGTTACTAACTACAGAATCTTCCAGCCTGCTACTGTCCACGTGACTTTTAGTTGTTTGATTTGAGGTTTAACACCCCCGTTAACACTGTGTAGGTCATTTTGGAGACGTTGCTTCCACTGTTCTGGGACTTTTACCCGACATTGAGATGAAATGACTTCTCAAGCCCTGTCGCCCAATGAAACCGATAGGGTTTATTTGCATGGACGGTCCACCTCGCACCGCGGTTCCTGGACAGGCTTAGATCTTCTAAGCGGTTTACCAGTACTAGTGTGCGGGTCGGATTCAGCTCTGCGTGGAAGCACCATGCAGCCCATATATTTCTTCAAGCCCCTATGGGCGGGGGCGGACGGCGCGGAAGCACAATGCCGCCCAATCTAGATGGTATAGTTGCTCTCAGGACCAAAAATAAACGCCGGAAAAGTGTAACGCATTAAGGGTTCTTGCAGTGTATTTTAGGGTTGATTGTTTATCATTTGAACCAAAAGTACTAACTACAGAAGCTTCCAGCCTGCTACTGTCCACGTGACTTTTGTTTGTTTGATTTGAGGTTTAACGTCCCCGTCAACACTGTATAGGTCATTTTGGAGACGTTGCTTCCAATTTTGTGGGCATTTTAGCCGACATTCAGATGAAATGACATCTCAAGCCCTGTCGCCCAATGAAACCAATAGGGTTTATAGGCATAGACGGTCCGACTCGCACCGCTTTGCCTGGGCAGGCTTAGTCCCTCTAAGCGGTTTACCAGTACTAGTGTGCAGTCGGTTTCAGTTCTGCGTGGAAGCATCATGCAGCCCATCTATTTCTTCAAGTCCCAGAGAGCGGGGGCCGCTTCCACGTGACTATCGTTGACCATAAAATATAATGAAATTCCACAATTAAGACCACATAAACTTAAGACTAATTCATATTTCAAAAGCTTATTTTGTAGGTTGCAGTTATTTTTTCTATTTGTTTTCTGCATACTGTGTCCTCTGGACTGCGACCAGCTTTGGAACTGTTCAAAAGTGGTCTTTAAGACCACTTTTGAACAGTCCCAAAGGTGGTCTTAATATAGGAGTTTCACTGTACAAAATCCAGATAACGGTTATTTATAACAGTGCTAGTCTTCTCCCTGTGACGCCAGAGCGCTGTGTAAAGAGTACAATCTGGACTGGGCTCTAGTACTAGGTTTTTGACAATCAGTCTCGACCCAGATCAGATGCCACAGAACGCGCCATCTGATACAGGAATTAAAGGGCTAAGCCCAAGTCTAAGTTCCAGTTCAGAACTGCAGGACCATTTCCAAGCCTACACTCAGAGACACTAGAACACTGATGGAAATCAGGGGAACTGCCACGAAATTGAGTTAACGCGAATTTGCTCCCACACCGGGTCCTCTCGAGGTAGCTAAAACGTTAAAGGAGCAGTCTCTATAAGGCTGTTTTCATGGCCACAACCGATTTCCTTTAAACTTTGTAGCTTCAAATTGGTACATATTGACTGTCTATTGGTGAATTTTTAGACTCTTGTGTTCACTGGTTTTTGCTGTATACACTATGAAAGTGGGTGGGGTAATGTCACCCCATCAAGGGTATACCAACAAAAATGCTATTATTTTTGTTCAAAGTGCATGACTGGAGGCGATGTTTGCCATATGTTTACTACCCTTTTAGGCATAACAGCCAGTGATAACAGTCTTATAAATATCAAACAAGAGAAGAGTTTATACGCGCTTGTAAATTGTACCCAAATATCAGTAATTTTTATTCCCCAACTTTACGAAAAACTACAACACCTTAACAGTTTTCAACTTATTTCAAAGATCTTTCATAAATATAATGTTGATGTAATAGTAATTCTAGGTATATGTCAGAATTATTGTTAGTTCATAAAACTTAAGAGTTTACCCATTTTTTTTAAATCGGAGTGCATTTATTCGTTTGTAGTACTCACAACTTCATTTGAAAGTGATGATTCCATGCAAATATAATTAAATAGATGTGGACAAGGAAGTCATTTGATTTAATAGTGCATGCTAGTATTTCCTTTTTTTTTTTTTTTTTTTTTTTTTTTTTTTTGGTTATATATGAACTCTTAATTTCCAGGTGCAAATGGAACATTTGTCAGCTGTCAAACATTTTTGACCACCAAAGCAGGCTTTGCTCATGTTGTGGAACCTCATTTTAGACTGATACTGTGCTTAACTATAAACCTGTATGGTCTCACGACATGTTTAAGAATTTGTTAATTTACTGATCTTCCTCTGAATCGCTAGATGTACTCCATGTGTCAACAGCAGCATCATAAACAAAATCAATATGTTCCCGGCTTGGTTTTGCTTCACTATTTTCTGCTATGTTCCGGTAATATCCCAAATACCAGAGAACAGAAGCCACATGTGCGCAACATCTCACGGTACGAGCTCCACTTCTGCACCCACAATACCACCCAGTGATTGGGTTCAGTCCTTGTGTATATTCAACCCACATGTTATATGTTTTATTAGACGTGTGGTAAGAACGTATCTGTGCTTTGAGAACACCATCTTCTTCTTTGTGTGCCATTATCTCATATGATCCATTGTCGTCAAAATGTTCATCTGTGTAGGATTTGGCTTGTTTCAGCTGGTAAATACCCAGTTTCAAATTCCTGAGTTCATCCTCAGTCATCTCTGGGAAATTCTCAAGTTTCTCATCATCGATCTTTATCCAAATAACCCGTTTTTTATCCCAGCCATTTTTTGTCGCCCCTGCTATTAGCATGGCGCGATATAGGCGCCCGGTTTTCCGTCCGTTCGTTCGTTCGTTCGTTCGTCCGTTCGTCAAGGCTTCAACATTTGCGACGACCCTAGCGTTCACCCTAATGGTCAAGTTTATTTCTCAAGAACTATAAGAGCTTCATTAATGATCCTTGGTACAAACTTGTATCTGGGGATGACAACTTACATGCAAGCATCCATATTTGACCTTGACCTACATTTCATGGTTCACTGACTTTGTAAAATATTGCGACCACCCTAGCGTTCACCCTAATGGTCAAGTTTATTTCTCAAGAACTATAAGAGCTTTATTTATGATACTTGGTACAAACTTGTATCTGGGGATGGTAACTTAAATGCAAACATCCATATTTAACCTTGACCTATATCTCATGGTTCACTGACTTTGTAAAATATTGCGACCACCCTAGCGTTCACCCTAATGGTCAAGTTTATTTCTGAAGATTTATGAGAGCTTCATTAATGATATTTGGTGCAAACTTGAATATGGGGATTACAACTTAAATGCAAGCATCCATATTTGACCTTGACCTAAATTTCATGGTTCACTGACTTTGTAAAATATTGTGACCACCCTAGCGTTCACCCTAATTGTTAAGTTAATTTCTCAAGAATTATTAGAGCTTCATTTATGACACTCAGTACAAGCTTGCATTTGAGAATGGGATCTTTTGAGCAAGCATCTATGTTTGACCTTGACCTACATATCATGGTTCGATGACTTTGCGCGCCACATGCGCGACATAGCCTTCGGCGGAATTCTTGTTACGACCTTATCCGGCAGCTTATTTGGAGCTATTGCTAGGGCCATCATTCTTCTAGCAATTATTTTGCCTGAATCTTTGCTTGTTACCAAAGGTAGTATAAATGCATTGCACAATGAGCATATGCTTCACTTCCTAATCAAATCTCAGAAGCAATATACGACTGAAGAGGCGAATGATTCAAGGCTAGGTACAAAGTGAGATAGGTTGTCGAATCAGCTAATGGGAGAATTACAAAGTGGAAGGCTTAGCAACAAAATATCCAATAATAAAAAACCATATGTTGGCGACTATGCAAGGATTGTTTGCTCGTTTTGCAATGTGTTTAGACCACAAGGACTGAACCCAATCACTGGATGGTACTGTTGGTGAAGAAGTGGCGCTCGTACCGTGGGATGTTGTGCTCATGTGCTTGGTATCATGCACTATTAAATCAAATGACTTCTTTGTCCACATCTATTTAATTATATTTGCATGGAATCGGTTTATTCACTCCAAAATGAAGTTGTGAGTACTACAAACGGTTAAATGCACTCTGATTTTAAAAATGGGTAAAATTCAATTTCAGGGGCAGGTAACTGTTAAGTTTTATGAACTAACAATAATTCTGACATATACCTAGAATTACTATTACATCAACATAATATTTATGAAAGATCTTTGAAATAAGTTGAAAACTGTAAAGGTGTTGTGGTTTTTCGTAAAGTTGGGGAAAAAATACTAATATTTGGGTACAACTTACAAGCGCGTATAAACTCTTCTCTTTATTGATATTTATAAGACTGTTATCACCGGCTGTTATGCCTAAAAGGGTAGTAAGCATACGGCAAACATCGCCTCCATTCATGCACTTTGAACAAAAATAATAGCATTTTTGTTGGTATACCCTTGACGGGGTGACATTACCCCACCCACTTTAATAGTGTATGCAGCAAAAACCAGTGTACCAAAGAGTCTAAAAATTCACCATAAGACAGTCAATAATTACCAATTTGAAGCTACAAAGTTTATAGGAAATCGGTTGTGGCCATGAAAATAGCCTTATAGAAAGTAGAAGTAAAACAAAGATCAGGAATTGATACAATTAACTTACTCCATCCATAAAAGACACCAAAGGGAAAGAAATACAAACATTAAGCGACCAGACCATAATGGAAACCTAAACAAAGGAAGGCCATAAGGACAGTTACTTTCCCACAAAATGGCCATATGGCCATCCAAAATTAAAAGACACAGTAAGAAACAAACAACAACATAAATAAATCGCTACAGAAGAGCCGCCTTGGAACGGTCAGTGAAAGAGACTGCTCCTTTCCAGTAAAGAAAGGTAGGTGTTCCGCCGTTTCAGTATGTCCTAAAAATAATGAGCATTCCAGCTATGCTATTCCATGTTAATATGATTTAACTATCCATACAGGCCATTAAATATTTTATACATGTACATTGTAATTTGAACGTTTTTTAACGTTTAAACGACATATTTCTTGTTTTCCTGAAAAAGGTGGGGTGTAATTTTAAACAATAAAAATAGAATGGAACAGAAAACAAACTTATGACGTTTAAACGACATATTTCTTGTTTTCCTTTCCACTCTGAAATCAAAGCACTGAGAGTACTGGTGGGTCGATCGTCTCTGAGTGTAGGTTGGGAAAATAGTCATGGACTGAGAATCGAACTGTTCATTTAAATTTAAGCAAGCACAGTAGATCTGATCAGATATCGCGTTATGTGGCGTCTGATTATGTAGATTCTGTTTGCCAATGCCAAAATGCACGAGCACAGACCAACCGCCCAGCTCATCGGGGCTTGAATAATAGATGGGCTGCATGATGCTTCCACGCAGAGCTGAAACCGACCGCACACGAGCACTGGTAAACCGTTAGAGGATCTAAGCCTGCCCAGGCAAAGCGGTGCGAGTCGGACTGTCCATGCTCATAAACCCTGTTGGTTTCAATGCGCGACAGGGCTTGAGATGTCATTTCATCTCAGTGTCGGGAAAAAGTTCCATAAGATTGGAAGTAACGTCTCCAAATGACCTATACAGTGTTGACGTGGACGTTAAAACTCAAATCAAACAAACGAGCACAGCCCAGAATTTCCTTCGTACGCTTCGCTCTGACGTCTTAGGGATGCTATAAACAACCAGTACTTGGATTTTGTTCAAGGTCAGATGGTCAGTGATAGTCACGCTGACAATAGCAAGCAAAAGATTCTCTGCTTTATAACATAGATTGTGGGTACCCGTTAAAACTCTTCATTATAAGAAGATTGTTCAGTCATTTTTTTTTGTCTGAAAAAAAAAATATATGGTAGAGTTTCCGTCAAATTATTTGCATGTACTTGTCATTTGTTAATGCGTTTAATTGTTTCCCTTCTATATACGCGTATATTGTTTCATTTAGAGTATTTCATTGATTATGCAAAACAATCTGTGCTGAAAAAATATTACATATTTAACATTTTATCCAGCTGCAAACAGTGTATATCCATCGATGGCTTCTGATCAGCATCTACAATGTTGGTCGTTGTTTCTCCTCTCTCTTTTCTCCTGGCTCAGTCCAACCACTGCATCCCAACTCCTGAATAACAGTATCTGTAACAGAGCCCCTTCAGCGATATGCTCGAACAAAAAACTAATTGTACCTGTTGATGCAGGCCCGCACACAGTTGGGACGGTGCAAACCGAGCCACTCCCCACTTTTGGAAATTATCTCAGATTCATGCAGATTTCACCCGAAATTCGCACCCTCAACCCGCCCCTTTTCAGAGTCAGCGTACATGCCTGAATCTAAGAATATGCTACATACATATGGCGAACAGTGTCGACCCTGATCAGAAGGAATGTAGTGTCTAACCAATCTGGGTCTACGCTGTATGCCTAATAACGGTACCACCTATAAAGACTGGGCTGCTCATTTTTTGCTCTTAATAGACAGAAGTGCGAAAAGTCTATTTTTACTCGACTTGGCATAGTTTTATCCGAAGACGTCACGTGACAGCGTGTAATGTTTTTTGTCATTACGTGAGTAACCTGGCATTCTTATAATATTTCGTTTAACCCTCAAATGCCACTATTTAAGCAAACAGTGTAGTCCCTGTGCAACCTGCTGAGCAGAAGCCACATTCCGCGGCGTCTGATCTGTGTATTCAGTGTTCACGGGACTCTATTGATAGCTCAGACTTCTATGGGTTAATCTTGGCAAGTTATTTTTTTCACTTTATACGAGGACTGTTCAAATATGAATGCAAGTAGAACGTTTTCTCATGCACCAATGCGAAAATCACCTGGAAATAAATATCACAGCGTAGAAAAACATTTTACCTATACATTGATACTAAACCTGTTAAAATCCGTACACTTTAGCCATGTATATCGTTCGATAAACACTGTCTACTCTTGTATACTAATACAAAACATGGTTGGAAGAAGGTCAGAGTACGCCGTTGAAATACGGTCCTATATTAAGAATCGTTGTATTCTTGGTATACGGTGCAAAGACATTTTTGATGTAATATGTTCGGTTTATGGGCATTATGAAATGTCTTTTCCGACAGTTTTTCGTTGGTGTAAGAAATTCAGCTGTGGGCTAGGCTCAACAGAAGATGCACCACATGATCGTCGGCCGAAAAGAGCAACATCTGCCAAGATGGTTGCTAGAGTGAAAGAAATAGTTGCTACCGATGCACGATGCACCACTAGGCAAATAGCTAGTATGGTTGCATCTCATTAGGAGTAGCTCATACAATTCTGAAACGGGATTTGAAAATGAGAAATATCTGTGCTAGATAGATTCCCCATCTGTTGACAGATGAGCAGAAAAAGACACGCGTTCAGTGCGCCAAGAAGTTGCTTAAAAAGTTTCCAAATTACAATGCACGGTCTTTCGCTAATGTCGTCACAGGTGACGAGACATGGGTTCACTCTTTTGAGCCAAAACGAAAGATTCAGAACAAAATATGGGCAACAAAGTATTGCAAAAGACCATGCATTGCAAAGCGGACCATGAGCGTCAAGAAGGTAATGTATGCCATATTCTTTTCAAATCAGGGCCCTGCTATTCAGGTTGCTGTGCCTAAAGGCAAATCTGTAAATGCGAATTTTTGCAAGAATAAAGTTCTTCAAAAATTGAAGAAATATTTCAAAGAACGAAGATTCGCAACTGGTTTGGCCAATGTCAGATTGCTACATGACAATGCGTCATCGCACAAGGCGTTCATTGTGCAAGACTATCTGAAGCAGGAAAAAGGTTGTTGAACTCCCTCACCCCCCGTATTCCCCTGACCTTGCCCCGTGTGACTTTTTTTTGTTCCCGCGGCTGACAAAATACCTTTCTGGTCGAAAATTTGTACAGTGCAAACACCTCGGTTCTGCAATATGTCAGTGCCTTCATAGTATACCTCGAAAAGACTACCAAAATGCACTCAATGATTGGATCAGAAGACTGAAAGTTTGTATATCTGTTAAAGGGGAATACTTTGAGGGGACAAATAAATTTTTCATCGAAATCTATCACGGAATCATTTTTATGTGCTTAGTTGCATTCATATTTGAACAGTCCTCGTATACTAATCTATATTTGGTATCTCGCATATTTTACAATTATAAACACACAAGTCAACAACCCCGAGAAAAGCACGATTTATTTTCGAAATGCATACACAAGTGAACTCATATTAATTTACAAAAGACATATGAAGTACACGACTTTTCGTAAATTAACATACATCGTGATGATCACTATTGTGAAAACAGGTATAAAACATGCATTTCCACCGAGCTGGGACTGGTGAATGAATCAGACAGATATATCATGACACCATTGTTTTTCATATTTTTATAAACATGTATTAATTAGAATGTTTTTCATACTGCATGTGTTTCAAAACATATACATCAGCGTTCGTATTAATTTCAAATCCCACATCATTCAATATACCGCCCATTATATGTTACAAATAAAAATAAATAAAAAAATGAGTTCCTTTAAGAGCAATGAAAACATTCATAAGAAAGAAAATGGGTCATACTACGTAGTTTCGGCTAATAAAGTCTCATCAGTGACCCTGTAATGATCCGGCATAGAAAGCCAGAGGTAACATACTGCAATTTTGCGAATTTCGAATAAGCAGTCGATTCAAAGACTGATATAAATCAAAATGGGGTCCAAAGAATTAAAAGCCTGTCTAGAATAGGAGTCTAAACCAATAATTTCTGTCGTTGCTCCTCTTTGAGCATACTTTGTGATTTACAACTGGCACATGTACTACACGTATGGAGGTCTTGTAACTGAACATTGAACTGACATGAGCAACAAATAAATCACAGATAAAGCCTTGTATGCTAAAGATGATGTCCCCAAAGAAAATAAGGCGTTGAAGCACATAGCGTGCACTCAACGCCTCTGGAACACTAAAGCAAATGAAAACCATTGCACCTCTGCGGGGCGAGCAGCAGGTGTAAAAAATTCCGGTTTCAATCAACTAAATAAAATGCTTTAGAGACAATTTAAAAAAAATCAAAATTCCAAAACGAAAAAAACTAAACCGTAAAAGAAAATGAAGTATAAAGATATTTATTAAAGACGAATTTGACGCAAGGCAAAGCTCTGCGTCTTAGGTTGTGACGGGTCTTAGGTTGTGACGGGTCATTTATGAAAGCATACGTATTATGTTTTGTCATGATAAACTCGTGGGAACTGCAACGCTAATGTAAGAGCTATCTCAATAGTCTTGGAGCAGCGCGACTGAATTTTTCAAGAATTATTCTTTACAATGAACAGAGTTAATATCATTTTTACGTCACAATGATATATTGTAGGCAGTTTTATCAGGTTGAGCGTCAAATCCCTTGATACTCATCGAAATTGAAACAAAACAACAAAAAAATAAAGGTGTAGAGAAATCTGATTCAGTTAACAATTTTGAGGAACATGATATTTTGTGTCTCCAAGAGCATTGGTTACGGGATTTCGAAAAAGACTGGATTGAAAATAATGTTAATAATATTGGATTTTTTTGTGAGATGTCATGACTCAAATGAAACGTTACAACTTTTAATATTCCCAGGGGACAGTCAGTGAAGACCACTTTGTGGTCCGCTATCATATCAGATAAAATATCCAAATTGAACGTTGGAAATGAAGCATTATTGCCATTGAACTTGACTTTGGAAGTAAAATATGTCTCATAAACGCATACATGCCTACAAATAAGTCATACTCTGAATATAAATATAGGGAATGTTTTGGGTGTTTTGCACGATATCACCATAAGACACGAACTGTTACATCCTCTTGTGTGGTGATCTGAATGGTACACCCCTACCAACTAGAAATAACAAACGCGATATAATTATAAAATTCTAAAAAAAAAAAAAAAAAAAAAATCGTCCGTGATCACTGTATTTCAACGGGAACATATAATGCTAAACCGACCTTCTACCATTTTAATAGCATGGTGTCTTCACAAATAAACTATACCCTATCAAACGACCCAAGCTTATTTCTGTCTTATTTAATCCCAAAGAAAGACATACGCAATATCTCGTCACATGTACCAATGCAAGTTCTAATACAGTTACAGAGCCTTTTCCTAGTGTTACATCAAGTACATCAAATAAATCATTAAAGGTAACATACTCCTGGGCAAAGGTTGACTCTGAAACGTACAATATCATTCTACAGCAAAGTTCGCTCAAAGTATCAAATGATTATACAGTCGAACTTCAATGGCTCGAACACCTTTGGGACCTCGAAAATCTGTTCGAGACAGGGGTAGTTCGAGCCACTGAGCTAACTGTCAGGAGGCATAACGAGATACTTTAGACATCTTTCCGGTGTTCTATAATGAAAATGTATGCTGTGTGTACTCATTAGAATCGCCTCATCAAGGCGATTCTAATGAGAACACACAGCATACATTTACAAGATGAAAGACTAAAATCTCCTTAATTATCCCCCACTATTTCTTATGTAGAGGATTTCGCTAGGGACTCAAGAACTGGTTCGACTCAGCCATGGTAAACGATCCATCGGTGTTCGAGCCATCGAAGTTCTACTGTATTAATAAACTTTAGCGTTGGAAGATGAAGAAAGCGGCACAACACTAAGTTCCCTCAAAATGGATGTTTTCACGGGCTTCGAGTCAGGTTCTTCAGAGTTTGCGGAAAGTAAAGGACATAAGGACATATATAATCAGTGGAGGCTAGCAATTAAAATAAATTAGGCAAGACGCATCTACGCTGTCAGCAGCGCATGGTGGAGGTGTCTCGATGCCAGGTGTTTCTATGACTTTCTGATGCAAAATCCTACGCCTGAAATGTTTTATAAGCTTATAAGAAGTAAAGCGAAAACTGAAACAAAAACTGCTTGTATTCAAGTTCAGAGTGAAACGTGTTTCGACTCTCAGCAACAGAGGCAGTTGTTTGCTCATTATTATGAAGATCTTGCAACTCCGAAAGATCAAAATTATGATTGTGTTTTGCTTGAGCTATCTAACAACAGAGTCGCAGTATAAAAATAGAAGAGAAGGCAAAGATCAGGAATCGATACAATTAATCCAAAGCTCCTATTAGTGACACCAAAGGGAAAGAAACACAAAAATGAAATAACTAGACCCTAATGGAAACATCAATAGCGGAAAGCCAAAAGGATAGTCACTTTCCCACAAAATGACCAATTGGCCATCCAAAACAAAATAATATAAGCGATATAGTCACTCAAAAGACAAACTATAACAAAAACCAGTGCTTCAGCTGAAGTGCACGACCCGCCGGATGCTTTTAGCTTTATGAGTGTTACCATATATGGGTATGGCGGCCATTTTGGTCATGTGACCTGGACCTAAAACGGTTCCCCCAATAAATGCGCCTTATCGTAAGGAGCAAAAATATATCTTATACTTTAGTACTGTATTCTGAATCTTTTGCAGGATAAAATGCATTCTCACTTTTCCAATACAAAAGCATATGTATCAAAGTTTGACCTATGCACAAAAAAGGTCAAGGTCAACCCAGGGTCACCATTTTAGCAATTTATGATGGGCCCACGTCCCAGATGCTATTTATCAAGTTTCGTGGAAATCTGCCCAGTGGTTCTGGAGAAGACTATTTTTGAAGGTTTTTTACCATATATGGCTTGGCGGCCATTCTGGTCATGTGACATGGACCCCATGAGCAAATTTTGGTTTCCCCCATCCCATAGAGGCTTTATATGAAATTTGATTTCAATCGGCCGAACGGTTTCCGAGGAGAAGCAGTTCGAAAATTTTCACATTTTCGCCTCGGCGAGGCTATACTAAATCGAATGTAATATTTCGCAAGTTCATTGGTTAGATCTCATGGATATCTATCAGTATGCCAAAATTGTTTAAATATTCCAAGCGGTTAAGTCACTATCACCAATTTTCACAAACGGGTTACGGACGGACCCAAAGAAGGTCAAGGTCAACCCAGGGTCACCATTTTAGCAATTTATGATGGGCCTACGTCCCAGATGCTATTTATCATGTTTCGTGGAAACTGCCCAGTGGTTCTGGAGAAGACTATTTTTGAAGGGTTTTTACCATATATGGTTTGGCGGCCATTTTGGTCATGTGAACTGGACCCCATGAGGAAATTTTGGTTTCCCTATCCCATAGAGGCTCCATATGAAATTTTACTTCAATCGGCCCAACGGTTTCCGAAGAGAAGCAGTTCGAAAATTTTCACATTTTTCGCCTCGGCGAGGCTATACTAAATGGAATGTAATATTTCGCAAGTTCATTGGTTAGATCTCATTGATATCTATCAGTATGCCAAAAATTGTTTAAATATGCCAAGCGGTTAAGTCACTATCACCAATTTTCACAAACGGGTTACGGACGGACAGACAGACAGACCATATATGGCTTGGCGGCCATTTTGGTCATGTGACCTGGACTCCATGAGCAAAATAGAACTCAATGAACTCAATGGAATGTAATATTTCGCAAGTTCATTGGTTAGATCTCTTCGCAAGTTCATTGGTTTAAATATTCTAAGCGGTTAAGTCACTATCACCAATTTTCACAAACGGGTTACGGACGGACAGACTGACAGAATGACCGAATGACAGAATGACACGGTGATTTTAGGGCACTCTTAGAAATCAACCGACAACGTGCAATAAACCGCGACAGAAGAACCGCCTTGGAACGGTAACGCTACTACTGGATCCGATATTCAGATCTCTGATACAGGTGTTCACGTTTTTTTTTTTTTTTTTTTTTTTATTTGAGGTTTAACGTCCTCGTCAACACTGTAAAGGTCATTTTGGAGACGTTGCTTCCAATTTTGTGGGACTTTTACCCGACATTGAGATGAAATGACATCTCAAGCCCTGTCGCCCAATGAAACCAATAGGGTTTATAAGCATGGACGGTCCAACAGTCACACCGCTTTGCCTGGGCAGGCTTTGATCCTCTAAGCGGTTTACCAGTACTCGTCTGTGGGTCGGATTCAGCCCTGCGTGGAAGCATCATGCAGCACATATATTTCTTCAAGCCCAAAGTCCAATATTCCGATCGATATATTATGGATCATTATATAGAATCTGTATACTGGCAACTCGGCAAAGGTTAAATGGCTTGGTGGATGCCGTCACAGCTTCCTGGTAAAAGAGGGTGTCAGGTAAGAAGGAATTCTCTCGACATGCTTAAATTAATCGTATATTGATCCTCTCTTGAACATTTTAAAAAGCTTAAGACTCTGTTTTTATCTTGGTACAGTGTATCTCGGTGATCCCGCAGCTGCAGATGATATAGCTTTCTTGTGAGAATTAAAACATGAGCTGATGAAGGTGGTTGATTTTCAAATAAACAGAGATATCAAATTCACCCTGTGAAATCGCAAATTGCTTCTCTGGCAAATCACTGGGACGGTGAAAATACAGAATGAACTTTAGGTAACAACGAACTCTCGCTTTGTAATAGTACTGTGCATCTGGGTCTCATCAGATCCGGTAAGAAAGAATCAGAATTAAACTACAGGATATAATTAGTTAGACTCCGATGGACACGACCAGATACACAGCATCAGGTTCCAACCAAAATTACATAAAATTAATTTTTATTCATTGCCCTCACTTCTATTTAATTCTAAGTAAGCTTCTTTCCACTGGAACCGTCATAGAATCTGAGGCCTAACCTAAAGAGGGAAGTAAGGTTATCAACCGTGATCGGATGCATGCATGCAGTCAGTTGTATTACATTTATGTTGTACCCAATCCTATTATAACGTAGAGCGATTTTACGAAATTGGGTACTGAAGTCATTGCAAGAATATTTTCCGCCCCCGCCCATCAGGGTCTGAAGAAATAGATTGGCTGCATGATGCTTCCACGCAGAGCTGAAACCGACCGCACACGAGTACTAGTAAACCGCTTAGAGGATCTAAAATAGAAATGGAGGCAAAGATCGGGAATCGATACAATCAACCCACAGCTCCCATCAGAGACACTAAAGGGAAAGAAACACAAACATAATACAACAGACCTAATGGAAACATCAATAGCGGAAAGCCAAAAGGACAGTTACTTTCCCACAAAATGTCCAATAGGCTATCCAAATAATATAAGCGACACAAACACCCAAAGACAAACCATAACAAAAATAAACCGCGACAGAAGAACCGCCTTGGAACGGTCAGCGGAAACAATTCCACTGGGGGGGGGGGGGGGGCTTAAATCGATACGTGGCCACAATCCTCGCCTTACTTCCGTCGTGATTTAAACAAATACTTTGTTCAGTCCGCATGAAGGCCTCCTAACTCATCAGTGCATCATCTCCGTGAACACAAATAATC
The DNA here is from genome assembly GCA_963580285.1 of Lucinisca nassula. Lineage (NCBI taxonomy): Eukaryota > Metazoa > Mollusca > Bivalvia > Lucinida > Lucinidae > Lucinisca > Lucinisca nassula. Next base: position 71,589,975 of record OY757013.1, read on the forward strand.
AAACAACCGCAGAGATGAAACAACGGTGAGAACTCGACAGCAGTCGGACCGTCCATGCTTATAAACCCTATTGGTATCATTGGGAGACAGGGCTTGAGGTGTCATTTCATCTCAATGTCGGGTAAAAGTCCCACAAAATTGGAAGCAGCGTCTCCAAAATGACCTTTACAGTGTTGACGAGGACGTCAAACCTCAAATCAAACAAAAAAAAAAAAAAAAGAAACACACGTGAACACCTGTATCAGAGATCTGAATATCGGACCCAGTAGTAGCGTTACCGTTCCAAGGCGGTTCTTCTGTCGCGGTTTATTTTGAGTGACTATATCGCTTATATTTTTTGTTTTGGATAGCCAACTGGCCATTTTGTGTGAAAGTGACTATCCTTTTGGCTTTCCGCTATTGATGTTTCCATTAGGGTCTAGTTATTTCATTTGTGTGGTTCTTTCCCTTTGGTGTCACTAATGGGAGCTATGGGTTAACTGTATCGACTCCTGATCATTGTCTTCGCTTCTATTTTATCTCAATGTCTCCAAATTGACCTATACGGTGTTGACGAGGACGTTAAATCTCAAATCAAACAAAACAAAAACAAAGCAAGAATATTTTTCTGTATTTATATACCAAGTCACCATAAAATTCGGGTTCCATTAGATCTTGTTGCAGAAGAGGTTTAAGTCCAACATTGAATTTTAAAATTAAATCGGAATGACGTCTATAATATTTAGAAAAAGGCTTTGCGTAGTTTATGATACCAATAACCCTGATTAAGAGCTTCAGAAGTTAACAATTTATAACGTGTGTTGAAGTCACTTACATGACTAGACACTGGTAAATCGAATTAATTGCGAAATATAAAGGCCAGAGAAACATCACCATCTAAGAAAGGATAATCTTAAATTTTGAAGGAAACAAACTCAATTGCAATAGATATATGTAAATTCCAAAAAGGGGCCTCGGCATCAGAAGAATTTGCTTTATTTAACTGAAGTTCTTGTGTGTGTGTGGGGGGAGGGGGGGGGGGGGGGGGTAGGGTAAATTTGACTGATCAAACCCTCGAAATACGTATTGTCAATGTTCAATAAATCATCCTAATGTCTAGAAGTCTAGCTAAATGAGCTAAAGGCTTCAATGATTTAAGATTAATTTTCAACGGAAAGGGACACCATGAAAACTAGTAAGAAACGGTCACTCAGGAAAGGCCACAACCCAAGAACGCAGCCGTCTCAAGTCACCTATAGAAAGTGACATGGAGGCACACAAAAAAACAGACGAAACATTAACCAACGGCAAAAGAACGACCGCCTTGAGGCGGTCAGTAGTAAAACTACTGGGGCGCTTCAGCTCCGGAGTTTATGAAATTTAAACCCTCGCACTCAGCTCCAGTACAGTATCAAACAAAATAACAATAACAAATTGATCCGCCTGGAGGCTTTCTAGCTTAACAGTGAGTCATGTTAAAATCAATGGTAAAATGGTTACGTATAGATTAATATTATCATGAATCAGGGTTGAGGACTCAACAACAATCCGACATCAGAGCAGAAGAAAACCACCAGTTAGATCACGAAGGGTCGAATCAAGGAAATATCCGGCTCCACCTTTCCCGAATTCAAAGGATTT
>OY757013.1:74080931-74149506 GCA_963580285.1 Lucinisca nassula
GTACCATCCATGTTTAAGTTTAAATAAGGCAAGGGAAAGTTGCCTTTTAAACATCGTTTTTGAACTTAAAAAAAGGTTTATCTAAGTTTGAAATCGCGATGTGTTTTGATGAATTTAGCACACACTGGCGACTCTGCGTCAAAGGTATTTGAAAACCGGTCAGGAATATATGTCAAAAAGAGTGCACGCCTTTTTCAGTCAAACCCGCCATTCCACATGCCAATGGTTGAATTGGTTCCCAGTCCATGGACAGACAGCGATGTCGTTCCAAAGGCTAAAGAGATTCTTGAAAGAACAGGACAAATACCGATAGTGCTGAAAAAAGAAATTTGTGGATTTGTAAACAACAGATTACAGTGTGCAATGTTCAGTGAAATATGGAGATTAATCAGGGTAGGAAAAAGCTTGACTATTAGGTAAACATGTATTAATAATTTAATAAACGAGTTGAATTAAAGAGATAAAAATGCCCGGCGAACCCTCGCATTCAATCTCTTTTCCTCAACTCGTTTAATAAATTTAATAATACATGAATACTCATGTAAGATTTTCAATTTATAACATCGGGCTAGATTTTTCTAAAAAAAGAAAACCTAGCTTAAAGGTCATATACAAAGGAATAGAAATCCATTAAATTAAAAAAAGACATTGATTAAAGGAATTGAAGGGCAAAAAACGCATCAAATTATCTTTTTAGTTTTCAAGATATTACAATTTGAAGTGTGAAATATGCCACGGAAACAGAGCAGTTTCAGACTGCCTCATTAATATTCATGAGGTATTCTATGATGTCATTGATGCACATTAATTTTTTAAACTTCTTAAATACGAAATGCCTTGTGTTTCATAGTCCTTAGGAACTGTATAATCACCTATTTGAATTATTTAAACTGACCTCAACTGATATGCTAAACCAGTTTTCACATATTTTCAATTGCAAACCTTAAATTCAAATTTTAAATATTTTTTAAAAATAATTTAAATTCAAGTTCCTGTATTTGTAAGTGGATAATATAACATACAGAACTTACTAATCTGTTCAAAAGGCATGTAAAACAGCTACATTAACTAGTTGGAATGAAATTTTGAATTAAATGGTAGTTTTAAAGATTAAAAAAAAATTTTAATTGTAACTTTAAGCTTGAATTTCGAAATCAAATTTCTCATTTCTATCCTTAACTATGAACAAGATACACAGTAATCAAAAAGGGCATGAGAAAACTGTATTAGGCAACGAGAAAATGGAAAAAAAGGTAGTTTAAAATTATTTTTAAAAAAATTTAAAGCCACTTTGACATCACAGAATATTGCATTCTGGGTTAAAATTAAAGAAAATTCAGGAGAGGATACTTTTAGAGGAAAATAGGTATGTATCAAATATAAATGAGCATAACGTTGGAACGAATGGGATTTTTTTCTGCGGCTTTCAATAAAATGACCCTCCTTGTGTCTGCTTTCACCCTGCTTCATACTAAGAATTTTTAAAAGTTCTTTGTAATTGCTCTTTAAGTGTCTTGAACACCTTTGAGGTAGTGAAAATTTGTTCGAGACAGGGGTAGTTTGTGCCACTGAGGGTTTAACGTAACGCCATGTCAAGACATTACGAAAACACACCTATTCAAATATATTGAAAATTTTGCCACCAAGAAATGAAAATTTACATATAAAATCTGATATTGTTAACCCTTATCTTGCTGTTCATGACAACCCATACCCTTGCAAACAGTGTAGATCCAGATCAGATGGCTTCTGAAGAAGCCACCTGATCAGGATCTACACTGTTTGGCATTCAGTTTATGAATTTATAGCAATAAATTACATCAAGTAATTTGATTGGTTGATAGACAGAAATGGGTGTGGCTTAAATGAATATTCAGCAAGATAAGGGTTAATATTTCTGCTCAAAACATAGCTTGTGGGAACTCGTTAGAACCGCCTCCAGTACCAACACTCTATATTTTTTAGCAGAATTAAGAAAAAATAATGTATTAGGCGGTAAACCCCAGTTTTACAATATAAAACTGGGGTTTCAGGGGGTCAAAATAAAGCTTATGGGGATAATGTTGGAATGCCTCTTCAAACTCCAATAGAATAATAGTATGTTGCATGTATTCATTAGAATCGCCCACATACCTCGATATATTTAAAAATAGAAGTGAAGGCAATGGTGAGGAATCGATGCAATTACCTCACACCTCCCATCCAAGACACCAAAGAGAAAGAAATGCCAACATTAAACAACTTCAACGTCACAAGTGGAAAGCCAAAAGGACAGTAACTTTCCGACAAAATGGCCAAACGGCTATCAAAAAGTATAGAGAATACCAGGTTCGTGTCTTTTGATATCAAGTTTATCAGGCTCGGCTCCGAGAACGCATGTAGAAGCGCTCGGCAGCCGAGCGATTCTACATGCGTTCTCGGAGCCGAGCATGATAAACTTGATATCAAATGACACGAATCTGGTATTCTATTTATCAATTTATCCCCCCCCCCTTGTGCACTCTTGAATTAGCAATTTACGATCAGTCATCAGTGCGTCCAAGCATTCTGGTGGCCGATATATTAATATCAGCTGACCATGTTTTTCCTATGATATTTTTTTAAGTAATTTTGCCATATTTCCCAGTTACAATAACATTTTTTGTCATTTTTCCTGTAGTCCGGTTCATTCATAAAAATGCAATGTCACGTTGACGTGATAAAGCTCACTTGTCCTGAGATAGCATATCTTTATCATGCCAATGCGTTACAATGCAATATATAAGGGGGTAACTGATAAACTAGCAATACACGCATGCAGAGAAGAACGATAACAATTATTAACCACAACAGAAGAATCGCCTTGGAAAGGTCAGTAAATCGTTTCTTTACTGGGGACCTTAAATCAATTTACCTGACCACTGTTCTCGCCCTTGGTTCTGTCGTGGTATAGACAAAGAATTTGTTCATTTCTAGCAGACAAATAATGTGTTCATTTCTAACGCATCGATGCAAATTCTTCGAGAACATATGGGCCCCGTCAAGCAATTTTGGTACTTATCGCCTATGCGAGCAGCGAAGGTTCAGGCGAGCCTGCGCATCCGCGCAGTCTCGCCAGAACCTTCGCTGCTCGCTCATACAAGCAGTGAATAAAGAGGAACCTTCAGACAGAAAGCCATATCCCTGACCCCTCTGAATGGTTGGCCATGCGCAGTTAAAATTTGTCATGACGGAATGCTCGAAGACACAAATTCGCTTGGCGGGGCTCATATAAACCAAACGAATACAAAGATGAAACAACGATGACGACTCAACAGCATGAAATAACTGAAATGCTGGAGCAAAAGAAAACCAACAGTTGAAATCTGTTGGGTTTAAAAATCTCCTTAACTTATCCCTTATTATTACCCAACCTACTACGGTATATAAAGTTGTAGTTTGTATTTGTGGCTATCGGATGAGTTTAAACCAGTTTTAACCTGCTCGAACTAAATCACTTGCCAATACTTTTTTCTATTGGACGGTTCTATTGGACGGCCTTTGGTCTATAAAATATATGATTTTTTTTTGGAATCCATCTGTGAACCTTGGTGTATCGAAAACAGTGTTATAAAGAACCAAGTGAAAACACGGTTAATGTGTTCTTTATATGTGTTGTGTTTACATACTATTAACCCTTATCTTGCTGAATATTCATTTAAGCCACACCCATTCTGTCCATCAACCAATCAAATTACTTGTTGTAATTTATTGCTACAAATTCATAAACTGAATGGCAAACAGTGTAGATCCTGATCAGGTGGCTTCTTCAGAAGCCAACTGATCTGGATCAACACTGTTTTCAAATATAGGCGTTGTCGTGTATGTGGGTTAAGTCAAAGTAATCATTGAAAAGTGGTGTTTTTTCTAGATCTTTAACTATCATATTTCTTTAAACAACTGTTCATTGATATTTTAGAAATGTATTTGATGGATTGAGTAATAAAACAATATTTCATCGCAGGTTGGAGAATAGTCAAAACTATTGTCCCTCGGTTCTGCGGACGACCTGATGTACTATTGTCCGATGTGTATCAGGTCGTCCAGAGTACCGAGGGGCAATAGTTTTGACCAAAATTATTGCCCTCGGTACTGTGGACGACCTACTGTACTATTGTGGACGACCTGATGTACTATTGTCCGATGTGTATCAGGTCGTCCACAGTACCGAGGGGCAATAGTTTTGACCAAAATTATTGCCCTCGGTACTGTGGACGACCTGCTGTATTATTGCCCGATGTGTATCAGGTCTTCCACAGTACCGAGAGGCAATAGTTTTGACCAAAAATATTGCCCCTCGGTACTGTGGACGACCTGGTGTACTATTGCCCGATGTGTATCAGGTCGTCCACAGTACCGAGGGGCAATAGTTTTGACTATACTCTAAACTGCCATGGAATAACTGTATAATATATGATTGTTTATTTGGAGTTATAGGAAACATAGCCTAGGGACTCAAGAGCTTGTTCGCATGAGCCATGGTAAACCACCCATCGGTGTTTGAGACATTTAAGCGTCACTGTCGTTATTTTATCACGTATCTAACACATTTCGAAAATGCCAAACAATTAAGTTTTGGAAAGCTTTGTCTTACAGCTTAAAGCCTGCAATGTGGCGAATGTGTACTCGGCCTATTTCAAAGGAGACAATGCACTGCGAAAACACGTCTATACAAATAGATTGTAAACTTTACCGCCGAGAAAACGAAAATTTTGAGATGAAAAATTGTGATATTTTTTTTATGGAAGTGGCTATTGACAGCCGGCTGTCGATAGCGAATTCGCTATTGACAGCCGGCTAAGATATTGGATATGTATACTTATATATAAATGATTATAATCTAATAAAAAAAACATGAATGCATAAATAAAAGTGAAATAATTATAGAATATTAAAGTGAACAAACTTTTTTCATACAAATTAAATTTTTTCATCAGAACAATAATAAAATATGAAAATGAACTATTAAAGCGTTCATTACACTTAAAAGGCATAAATGGGTGGAACTGTACAAGATGAAACCCAATGCTGTGGCTAAAATAAATAAATAAAAAAATATTTTGTTTTTATAGATTATTAAGAATCTCTATAAATAAATAAAGGAGTCTAAATAATGTATATATATATATATATGTAATTATTAGCTCGGCTTTTTTCGAAGAAAACAACAAGGTATTGTCATAGCTCTGGCGTCGGCTGCTTCATCTCCTCAGAAACCATATGCTCTAGGAGGCTGAGACCATTGAGAACCCCACCCCTATTTGCCTTTACAGGTTTTATATTTTTTATGAAATTTGGCCTTTTAGTTTTGTTGCACTGGCAACTTAGAGTTTCCATTGACTTATAATGTGGAAAACTGAAAAATGGCATTTACTGCCAAGTCATTTCAGATATTTTGACAAACTTAATGGAAATGTTCCTTGAGTAAACTTCTCTTAGCCATATGCTTTTATGTCAACCTGGAGGTCCCCTAGGTTGTGCCGGGGCCATGCCCCACCCCTCCACATCATAAAATGCCTTATATCTCGGAAACCTTACAGATCCCCACCACTAAACCATATATATTCTTGTTCCTTATGATAAGATGCATTCAGTGACACCACCCTGGGGGTACCCCGGGATGTGCCGGGGATCACTCCACTTCATAAAAGGCCATTTATCTCAGAAACCATTCAGATCCCCACCTCTAAACCATATATATTCTTGTTCCTTATGATAAGACGCAGTGACACCAACCTGTGGGTCCCCCAGAATGTGCCAGGGAGATGCACCACCCCCTTCACTTCATAAAATGCCATTTATCTCAGAAACCATTGAGATCCCCACCCCTAAACCATATATATTCTCATTCCTTATGATAAGCTGCATTCAGTGACACCAACTTGGGGTCCCCCGGGATGTGCCGGGGCCATGCCCAACCCTCTCCACTTCGTAAAAGGCCAAATATTCCAGAAACCTTACAGATCCCCACCCATAAACCATATATTTATATTCTTGTTCCTTATGAAAAGACACAGTCAGTGACACCAACCTATGGGTCACCCAGGGCACGCCTGTGCCATGCTCCACCCCTTGACTTCACAAAAGACCATTTATCTGAGAAACTGTTCAGAGCCCCACCCCTACACCATATATATTCTTGTTCCTTATGATAAGATGCAATCAGTGATACCAGCATGCGGATCCCCCGGGGTGCCATGGGCCATGCCCCACCCCTTTACTTCATTAAAATCCATATATCTCAGAAACCGTTCAGATCCCCACCCCAAAGTAAACCATATGTATTCTTGTTCCTTATGATAAAGACTCCACTTCAAAATAGGCCATATAGCTCAGAAACCATTCAAATCCCCATCCTATAATCACATATATTCTTGCTCATGGTTATTAGACACATTCAGTCACCCCGCCTTGGGGGGTCCGCAGGGGCCATTTCTCTCTCTGCCACTTCATAAAAGGGCCTCATATCTCAAAAACCATTCAGATTCCCATTGTTTAACCATATATACACTTTGTCCTTATGATAAGACATATTCATTGACAACAATCTTGGGCTTTTCTGGGATCTGCCATGCCCGAATCCCTCCATTGCTTAAAAGGCCTTACATCTCAGGAACCATACATATCCCCACTGCTAAACCATGTATGTCTCTGTTCCTTTCCTTTTGATAAGACACATTTAGTGACGCCATCCAGGGCTTCATTGGGTCCATGCCCCACACTGTCTACTTTATAAAACACCTAATATTCAGATACAGTCCACATGTGTGCTCATTTGGGTATGGGGTTTGTTTGGGAGACTTTATAATTGGTAGGTTAAGATCATATGGGCCCCGTCAAGCGATTTTGGTACTTATCGCCTATGCGAGCAGCGAAGGTTCAGGCGAGTCTGCGCATGCGCGCAGTCTCGCCAGAACCTTTGTTGCTCGCTCATACAAGCAGTGAATCAAGAGGAACCTTCAGACAGAAAGCCATATCCCTGGCCCCTCTGATTGACTGGGCATGCACAGTTAAAATTTGTCATGACGGAATGCTCAAAGACACACATTCGCTTCGCGGGGCTCATATCATGTTATAATACATGGCTGCAATTGGGCAGTGTCCACCTGAGCTCTGGTTTATGAAATTTGGCTCTTTGGTTTGTTTGCTATGGCAAGTTAATAGTTTCCATTGACTTATAATAGGGAAAAGTGAAAAATGACATTAATGCCTTTCAAGATATTTTGTCTCACTGTCATAGAAATGTTCCTTTAATAATGTTCTTTTTGGCCTATTTGTTACCACAGATGGGAAATTGTCAATTGTCATCATTCTGTTGTCCTGCAACAACACATTCAAGCGACATCAGAATCTGAAGCCACTAGGCTGATTGGGTCCAAATTTTATCTGTAGCATCCTTGGGCACAGGGCTTGCATGGTTAATTAAAATACATTGCTGCCAGTGGGCAGTGGCTCACTGAGCTCTTGTTTCATGCATATCAGTCTGTGAAAAACATTTGACCCAACATCTCTCTAAAGGAGGCAGTTCTTGACCCATGGGCTACAATTTTTACAACCTTGGTACAGTTCCCATAACCCATATCCTGCTGAATACAACAAAGCCTACCTTTGTAAAGTGCGGATTCAGATCACGTGGCTTCTGAAGAAGCCATAGGATCAGGATCCACACTATTTGTCTCCAGGAAAACATTGTTTCAAGCAGTTTGACTGATATTCAGAAATGGGTGTGAGAAATTTCTTTATTCAGCAGGATGAGGGTTAGAACAGGCACATATGAAATACATAAATTTGCTTTGTGAAATCAGCCAATCAAAGCACGGAGATTACCTATGGGTCGACTGAGCTATTATGGTCTGTGCGTCATTTGGGCCTTCCAGGCTCCCCGCTTTCAACCTAACTGTATGTCACAGGCAGTCTTGACTGCACCGTTGGAGCATTACACATGTCCATACCAGCGGAGCCTTCTCTCTTTCAGGATGAGGTCCAGGTCCTCAATGCCAAGACGCTCAAGTAACTCACTGGACCTGATAGTGACAGCGTCCTGTGGCTTGACATTGCAGATCTGTCTGATCATTGCCCTGTCATTCCGCTGAAGACGTCAGAGGTTTGGCTTTGTCAATGGCCATGTCTCACTGGCATGGAGCATTGAGCTCCGCACACAAGAGCTGTACACACGACCATGTGTCTTGAACGAGAGGTGGCGGGAAGAGAGAACTGGTAGCACTCCTTGAATTTCTTCCAGGTTGTTTTCCCACGTGATGTGGTTAAATGGTTGCAACAACCCGCTGCTGAGAGCATATCACCTAGGTAGCAAAAGGAAGCTACAGCCTCCAGCTTGTCAGATCCGACTTTGACTTCCCTCTGCGGTCTGCCATCTAAGGGGTGTGCAGTTCCTTGGCACCGTGTACACCTGTAATCAGGGTCCTCTATCAAGCGCTTGGGCCCACTGCATTTCTTGTGCACCCAAAACTTGCAGCCATTACAAAAGATACTGTTGCTGCCCACTCCAGTGCGACATATGGCGCATGGGAACTGGCCTGTACTCTGCAGGAGGTTGAGCCCTGTACCACAGATCATGATCTTTGTCTTTCCTGCATTCACTCTCAGCACTTTCGCCTCCATTGCGTCTTTCCAAGTTAGGAGCCTCCTGACACATGCCTCAAGGAATCCAGAGCAGAACTCGCATGACAAGGCTTCAAGCACAATGATGAAAAGCAGAGGGCTGAGAACAGAGCCTTGATGAACACCCACCTTCACTTCAAATTCTTCACTGTAACCATCACCAACACGGACACGGCTCCGAGCATTAGCAGGCATCGCTTAGACTAGTCGCGCAATCCACTTGTCCACTCCAAGTTTCTTAGTGCCCACCGGATGACTTTCCTAGGCACTCGATCAAATGCCTTCTCCAGGTCTACAAAAGCCATGTAGAGTCTCCTGTTGGCCGCCAGATACTTCTCTTGCAGCTATCGTACAACAAAAATTGCATCTGTTGTGCATGTTCCTGGGATGATGCCAAACTGGGAATCGTCGATGGACACCAACTGCCTAATGTGGCCATCCACAATCCTCTCCAGGACTTTCATGACCTGTTCTGTCAGTTGAGACCACGGTAGTTGCCCCATTCCAATGTGTCGCCCTTGTAGAGACAGACAATGAAACTCTGTTCCCAGTCAGAGGGTACCTTTCCATCAGGGATGATTGCAGCTGCAAGGTGGCGGATCATCGAGGCACCCGCATCACCTGCAGCTCTTATCATCTCCACCACTATGCCAGAGGGGCCCAGTCAAACACAACAGTGAGTAGCCTTTGGTAGTGTTCTATCCAGACCCTCTGCTTTGAGTCTTCACTCATTGACATCTCCACTGCATCATTCTTTACTAGTTTATCACCTACAACATCGACATTCTCTCTTCTTATCTGGTTAGCAAGGCGGTGTACTCCTGAGCACTTAGAGTCTATATTCTTGTAGAGCTCCTTCTCAGCTTCTTGGCGAGCATGGTGCACCGCACGTCTGGCGATGCGTTTGGCAAATGTATCTGTACTTTAACCATTGACTAGACAAAATGGGTCTAGAGCTCTGAAGAAAGGTTAAATTGGCTGGAAACAAATAACATTGTTTTGTTTGTTTGATTGGAAGTTTAACATCCCCGTCAGCACAGTAAAGGTCATTTTGGAGACGTTGTTTCCAGTTTTGTGGGACTTTTACCCGACATTGAGATAAAATCCTGCTGCGCAATGAAACCAATAGTGTTTATAAGCATGGATGGGCCAACTCGCACTGCATTGCCTGGGCAGGCTCAGATCCTCTAAGCGGTTTACCAGTACCCGTGTGCGGATCAGTTTCAGCTCTGAGTGGAAGCATCATGCAGCCCATCTATTTCTTCAAGCCCCAATGGGCGGGGCTAAAATAACATTATGGATTATCCTATCTACATCTCCAACATACCACTATTTACCATTGTTCTGATGATCACGACAAACCCTACCTTTTGCAAACAGTGTAGCTCCTGATCAGATGGTTTCTGAATAAGCCAACTGATCACGATCTAAATGTTTGTTATTCAGTTTGTAAACTGGACAAATTCATTATATTCTGCAATTTGTTTGGTTAATAGTCAGAATGGCAAAATTAGTTCTTTCAGCAGGACAAGGGTTAATCATTATGGGCCAGGGAGATTTACTATGTCAGTTTGTCCTATAAAAAGTCACTTTTAGTGTTCACTTTCCATATGTATGATTGGCCATGATGTGATGCAGAGATAACTTGTGAAAAAACTCAGGAATTTCTGCCAACAATGGCCCCAGTCATTGGCAAAGCAGTAAATATTTGTTTGCATTAAGAAGATTAATAAGGCTTCACAATATTCTTTGTCATAGAAATGATATGTATCAGAAGATAAACAGTCACCAAATCATTGAAACAGCTGGTAATATCATTACCTTTGCAAGTTCCATGGTAAAGACCAACAGACAGGATAATCACAGTACCTGAAGTCATTATATAATAAATTATATTAAATAACCTGTTCATAAATGTGTATAAAGTAAAATGCAATAAATTTGCAATGTAAGTATGCTGAATACCCATTTTCATCAATTTAGTTTGCTGGCTGTCAATAGCGAATTCGCTATCGACAGCCGGCTGTCAATAGCGATCGCCTTTTTTTATTTCCGCTCAAAATCATCGAGGCGGTTCTAACGAGTATCCACAATTTATATTTTAGAGCAATAATAAGAAAAATAAAGTTTACCCCTGTAAACCCGAGTTTTAGTACATAAAAGTGGGGTTCAAGGGAGTCAAAATTATATAGGCTTGTTTTCGTGATGAGCTTCAGTATCTACAAGAATACACGTTTTGCGTTAAAGTTTTTAAAATTAATTCCATGACGGATTCAGGACGCCTGATTACACTTTTCCGGAGTCCATGTCTGTTGATCTGAACATTGATATTTGCCATTTGTCTATGGATTAATGATTTTGGATTTACGCTTTGGTACTACGACCTAAACTACTTTGTACATGTCTTAAAGTTAAGCATTGATCGCGGCCCCCGCCCATAGGGCTAGAAGAAATATATGGGCTGCATGAAGGTTCCACGCAGAGCTGATTCCGGCCCGCACACTAGAACTGGTAAACCGCTTAGAGGATCTAAGCATGTCTAGGAACCGCGGTGCGAGGCGGACCGTCCATGCTAATAAACCCTATTGGTTTCATTGGGCGACAGGGCTTGAGATGTCGTTTCATCTCAATGACGGGTAAAAGTCCCACAAGATTGGAAGCAACGTCTCCAAAATGACCTTTACAGTGTTGACGGGGACGTTAAACCTCAAATCAAACAAATCAAAAACAAAAAGTATTGATCTAAAGGTTAAGGCCCAAGGCGGTCATCTTTTGCAGTGTCTTATTTGTTGATTGGCTTATGTTTCGTCTGTGTTTGTGTATGCGTCCATGTCACTTGCTTTCTTTAGGTGACTTGAGATGGCTGCGTTCTTTGATTGTGGCCTTTCCTGAATGACCTTTTCTTACTAATAAGTACTGCTTTTCGCGATCATAATGTCAAGTTCACAGACTTACAAGTTAATTTTTTGGTTTAAGTCAAGGATTTAGAAATTTTATGTTTTAAAGACAACTTGTATGCAGACGAGCTACCTTGTACGGCGACAGGTCTTGTTAATGAGACCATTTGACAAGCTACTTATTATTTCTAGGATGACGTCATCTCCGTAGAAGACCTGGAGAAAGTTATGAGCGCGGGGCTGGGGCGACAATATGCTTTTGTTGGGCCAATAGAAGCACTTTATTTGGATTCGGGAAGTATGCGTTATATCAAGATTTTTTTTTATTTTAAAGTATTTCACGGTTACCAATAAGAAAATTTATGCTCCATGCTCCGTTTATTTAATTTATGGAGAAATCTTCTCGAAACTGTCTGTATGCAGTATATTGCAGCAACAAATAATCCTCATTTTCCACTGACCCTGTACTGCAAACTGTATGACCTATGTCGTCTATGCTTGTGGTTATGTTTACTTTTTACTATGGCAAGAATATGTGTTTACCAAAAATGGATCTTTCAGATCTACAATTTATGCCACCTACATCTATAATGGGTTCACTCTTGACTATCATATAACTTAAAAAATGAAGTCAAAAAGAGTCCAATTTATACTATTTGCATAAATGATTCTTGTTCTTGGAGTAATACAGCTATAATAAGAAACTTCTTCATATATAGCGAATCTTACATGAGTGCTCATGTATTATTGAATTTATTAAACTCGTTGAGGAGAAGGGATAAAATGCGAGGCTTTGCCAAACATTTTATCCCTTTTCCTCAACGAGTTAAATAAATTCAATAACACATGAACACGAATGAAAGATTCTATTTATCATATGCCATTTGAAACGCATTTTATTTGCGATTTGTACACAAAAAAGTCAATATTCCAATAGTAGTAGACCAGACGTCGTTCAGGACGTCTTACATGTAATGTTACAGGGCGTAGCTAGCTAATTGGCATATTTAATCCACTAGTGGATTATAGAATTTATTACATGGCGTTATTACATTCTCAGACGCGACGTCATATGATAAATTCAGTAATGGCATATACATTTATTTGTTCAGCAGGGTCTGATAAGATATTACCAAAGTTTGGTCTTCTGTCTAAATTGTTAATGTATTGTTTCCGTGTATTTGTGTTCTCTAAAGCGCACTAAATTTTATTGAACAGTGCATTCTGCGAACAAACAATATGCCCTAAAAACTCATTTTCATGTATTAACAGCTAAACGCCCACTATAAATAGAAATGAAGGCAATGATCAGGAATCGATACAATTACCTCTTAACTCCCATAAAAGACAACACAAATATATAACAACTTCACCTTAATGAACACATCACAAGCGGAAAGCCAAAAGGATAGCTACTATCCGACAAAATGGCCAAACTATAAACATGTTTGTCTTTTTCCAGGTATGCATAGCATAGCGCAAAACTATGGAGAAGAAATTGAGAGAGTACAAAGTACTATGACAGGAAACATGAGTTTCAAAGGGGATGTATTGCATAAAATACAGGCAGGGATACAGACCATAGGAACTCCTACCGCGAGGCGACAAAGACGTGATAGAATACTTGCAGCTCTGTCTAAACTTATAAAAGATTTAGATGAAAATGAGTAATACAGTGTATGGATCTAGACGAAAATGAGTACAGTGCTGAACGGATATAAATGCATCAATTTAGAATTCGAGAAACTTTAATAAGAAACAACAAATAAACAAACAATCAGTTTTTTGTGTCAAAACTTAACACAACGAACAGATTTCATCCTCTGTAACCATCGATTGTTAAACAATGCCAAACACCATTTTTCTTGTGTCATATACAAAGTTGATGAAGACATGATTCAAATTCTAATGCACTTGCGTTTGAAACGAGACGTCTGATTGCATAACGTCCAAACTTTGTGCTATATTCTGTGGGAAACCCGACGTGACCACGTAACGTCGCTTTTCATTGGCTGATATTCGTTTTACGCAGCTCACAGAGCCTGTCGTTTTTTGTGCAAAATAGTACAAGCCAAATAAGTGCATTAGAATGTAGATAACTGAGTTGAAAATTGTCATTTTAGGAGGTACGTTAATCGTCTGTTTACCGGTCGCAAATTCCGTTTTACGGCTCCGCTGTCGCCTCGCCGTAAAACGATATTTCCGACCTTAAATTCGCCGGTTTACCTCCCCAAATGTCAATTTTTGATATGGGCCCCGTCAAGCGATTTTGGTACTTATCGCCTATGCGAGCAGCGAAGGTTCAGGCGAGCCTGCGCATCCGCGCAGTCTCGCCAGAACCTTCGCTGCTCGCTCATACAAGCAGTGAATGAAGAGGAACCTTCAGACAGAAAGCCATATCCCTGGCCCATCTGAATGGCTGGGCATGCGCAGTTAAAATTTGTCATGACGGAATGCTCGAAGACACAAATTCGCTTGGCGGGGCTCATATATGAACAGTTAATCCTTAAGTAGACGAAAAATGTTACTCAGACAAAGCCACGATTACTAACAAAAGCATTCCAAATCACAACATCAAGTTAACCGTGTGACAGAGAGCATTTTTTTTTTTCATTTCTCTTAAATGGCTACTTTTCTAATGAATAAATTTGTTTGATTGATTTAAGGTTTACCGTCCCCGTCAACACTGTAAAAGTCATTTTGGAGACGTTGCTTCCAATTGTGTGGGACTTTTACTCAACATTGATTGGGCTGTCGCCCAATGAAACCAATAGGGTTTATAAGCATGGACGGTCCAACTCGCACCGCTTTACCTGGGCAATGTAATGTTGGTTGGTGCCTGATGCTCTGTCTCAGGTTGGGTCCATCGTAGTTAACTGTTGGTTTTCTTTTGCTCCGGCATTTCAGTGTTTTCTGGCTGTCGAGTCCTCACCGTTATTTCATCTCTGTGGTTGTTTGATTTTTTTTTTGTGTTCACGGAGATGTTGCTCTGATGAGTTAGGAGGCCTGAAAAGAATTTCACTGTTGGGGCGGGGTGTTGGGTTGGGGCTTAAATCGATTTTACGCGGCCGCATATCTCGCCCTTGCTTCCGTCGCGATTTAGACAAATAATATGTTCAGTCCGCATGAAGGCCGCCTAACTCCTAACATCAAGAAACCACTGAAATGTTGGAACAAAAGAAACACAACATTTGAACTTCGATGAGCCCCACTAGAGCATCAGGCACACACACTCAAAGACAAGCCATAACAAAACTAAACCACGACAGAAGAACCGCCACGGAACGGTCAGCGAAATGAACCCCTATTGGAGGCTCTAATCGACATCACAATCCTCGCCCTTACTTCCGTCGCGATTTAGACAAATAATATGTTCAGTTCGCATGAAGGCCACCTAAATCATCAGTGCAACATCGCCGCGCACACAAAAATCAATCATTCACAGAGATGAAACAACGGTGAGAACCTGACAGCAAGAAACCACTGAAATTCTGGAGCAAAAGAAAACCAACAGTTAGACTCTGATGGTCTCAACCAGAGACAGGGCATCAGGCACCAACCAACATTTCATAAAATTAGTTTCTCTCTAATTCTCAGTAAGCCTTTACGCTGGAACCGTCATAGAATCTGAGTCCTGACCCATCGACGTGCAATTAAAGAGGGAAACAAAGCTGTTAATCACGATTGTGTTAACTGCCATGCATGCAGTCTGTCATTTATGTTGTATCCAATCTTTTTATATCGAAGAAAGATTTTACGAAATTTGGCACTGAAGTCATTGCAATTATATATTTTTCTGAACTTATATACTGTCAACATAAAATTCGGGTTCGGAACGTCCGATACACCTTGCTGCAGAAGAGATTTAAGTCTAACATTGAATTTTGAAAATAAATCGGAATGACGTCTATAAGATTTTGAACTGGCTCTGCGTAGTTTAGTAGTTTATGATACCGATTACCCTGTCACCGATACCGATAAAGTTGTCAACCGTGATTGGGTTAACTACCATGCATGCAGTCTGTCGTATAACAGTTATGTCCTTTTATATCGAAGTATGAAAGTATTTTACGAAAATGGGTGCTGAAATCATTGCAAGTATATTTTTATAGCCCCGCTTTGAAAAAGTGGGGCTATATTGGATTTGCCATGTCCTTCTGTCATTCCGTGATTCCGTTAATTTGTGTTGGCTCCATAACTTTGTATCTGCTTAACATATTTTCATGAAACTTCACACAAATGTTAAACACCATAAGACAATGTGCAGAGCGAAGGAATTATAACTGTGGATTGCCTACTTTTGGAGTTATTGCCCTTTGAACATTTTCCGTAATTCCGTAATTCCGTGATTCCGTTAATTTGTGTTGGCTCCATAACTTTGTATCTGCTTAACATATTTTCATGAAACTTCACACAAATGTTAAACACCATAAGACAATGTGCAGAGCGAAGGAATTATAACTGTGGATTGCCTACTTTTGGAGTTATTGCCCTTTGAACATTGAAAAATGGCAATTTTAATTGTGTCCGCTTCATAACTCGAAAACCGTTTGAGATATTTTTAGGAAACTTCACACAAATGTTAAGCACTATGAGACGATGTGCAGAGCGCAGGAACCATAACTCTCCATTGCTTATTTTTGGAGTTATTGCCCTTTGAACATTGAAAAATGGCAATTTTAACAGTGTCCGCTTCATAACTCGAAAACCGTTTGAGATAATTTCATGAAACTTCACACAAATGTTAAGCACTATAAGACAATGTGCAGAGCACAGGAACCATAACTCTGCATTGCTTATTTTTGGAGTTATTGCCCTTTGAACATTGAAATTTCGTAATTCCGTGATTCCGTTAATTTGTGTTGGCTCCATAACTTTGTATCTGCTTAACATATTTCCACGAAACTTCACACAAATGTTAAACACCATAAGACAATGTGCAGAGCGAAGGAATTATAACTGTGGATTGCCTACTTTTGGAGTTATTGCCCTTTGAACATTGAAAAATGGCAATTTTAATTGTGTCCGCTTCATAACTCGAAAACCGTTTGAGATATTTTTAGGAAACTTCACACAAATGTTAAGCACTATGAGACGATGTGCAGAGCGCAGGAACCATAACTCTCCATTGCTTATTTTTGGAGTTATTGCCCTTTGAACATTGAAAAATGGCAATTTTAACAGTGTCCGCTTCATAACTCGAAAACCGTTTGAGATAATTTCATGAAACTTCACACAAATGTTAAGCACTATGAGACAATGTGCAGAGCACAGGAACCATAACTCTGCATTGCTTATTTTTGGAGTTATTGCCCTTTGAACATTGAAATTTCGTAATTCCTTGATTCCGTTAATTTGTGTTGGCTCCATAACTTTGTATCTGCTTAACATATTTTCATGAAACTTCACACAAATGTTAAACACCATAAGACAATGTGCAGAGCGAAGGAATTATAACTGTGGATTGCCTACTTTTGGAGTTATTGCCCTTTGAACATTGAAAAATGGCAATTTTAATTGTGTCCGCTTCATAACTCGAAAACCGTTTGAGATATTTTTAGGAAACTTCACACAAATGTTAAGCACTATGAGACGATGTGCAGAGCGCAGGAACCATAACTCTCCATTGCTTATTTTTGGAGTTATTGCTCTTTGAACATTGAAAAATGGCAATTTTAACAGTGTCCGCTTCATAACTCGAAAACCGTTTGAGATAATTTCATGAAACTTCACACAAATGTTAAGCACTATGAGACAATGTGCAGAGCGCAAGAACCATAACTCTGGTTTTCGTATTTTCTGTGTGTCTGTCTGTGTGTCTGTCTGTGTCTGTTAACAATTTTCGTGTCCGCTCCATAACTTTAAAACCCATTCACATATTTTCATGAAACTTCACACAAACATTAAACACCATGAGATGGTGTGCAGAGTGCAGGAACCATAACTCTGGATTGCCTAATTTTTGAGTTATTTCCCTTTGAATATTGAAAAATATCAATTTTAGCCGTCTTTGCTCGATAACTAAAAAAACCGTTTGAGATAATTTTATGAAACTTCACACAAATGTAAAGCACCATATTACGTGTGCAGAGCGCAGGAACCCAAACTCTGGATTGTCTACTTTTTCAGTTATAGGCTTTTGAATATTAAAAAATGGCAATTTTAACTATGTCCGCTCCATAACCGTTTCTGATATTTTCATGAAACTTCAAATAAATGAAAAGCACCTTGAGATGATGTGCAGAGTGCAGGAACCATAACTCTGGTTTGCCTACTTTAGGAGTTATTGCCCTTTGAACATTTAAAAAGGCAATTTTGACTGTGTCGGCTCCATAACTCACAAACCATTTGAGATATTTTCATGACACTTCACACAAGTGTAAAGCACCATGAGACAATGTGCAGAGCGCAGGAACCCTGACTCTGATTTGCCTACTTTAGGAGTTATTACCCTTTGAACATTGAAAAATGGAAGATGAAATTTAGTATAAACATGGACATTCTGGTAATGTATCATGCTCATTGAAATGAGGGACAAGGGCTCACAACTCTTAGAGTTTTTCCAGATAATGTAAAATTTTCAACAGTTATTTCTTGTTCATAACTGTTTTCTCTGCAGCTTAAATAACTTTCTTCTCTGACAGCGCTGAAGCGGGGCTATAGTCAGATCCTCTGACAGCTCTAGTTTCTGAAGTCTTCATGTGGACCGAACAAATTACTTGTCTAAATCGCAACGGAATCAAGGGTGAGGATTGTGGCCACATAAAATCGATTTAAGTCCACCCCAGTGAAATTATTTTCTTTTCACTGATCGTTCCAGTGCGGTTCTTCTGTCGCGGTTTATTTTTGTTATGGTTTGTCTTAGAGTGTGTGTATCGCTTAGGATAGCCAATTGGCCAAGGTGTGGGAAAGTAACTGTCCTTTTCGCTTTCAGCTATTGATGTTTCTATTAGGGTTTAGTTATTTCATGTTTGTGTTTGCCAGGATTTATGTCAGTTTGGGAAAGCAGACAAACGTTATACTACTTGGCTTTTTCAAGGCCTTTGTGTTCACGTAGATGTTTCACTGATGAGTTAGGAGGCCTTCATGAGGACTGAACAAATTATTTGTCTTAATAGCGACGGAAGTAAGGGCGAGCATTGTGGCCACGTAAAATCGATTTAAGCCCCCTAGTAAAATTCGTTTCCGCTGACCTTTCCAATGCAGTTCTTCTGTCGTGGTTTATTTTTGTTATGTTTGGCTTTGGGTGTTTGTGTTGCTTGTGTTATTGTATTGTGGATAGCCTATTGGCCATTTTGTTGGAAAGTAACTGGCCTTTTGGCTTTCCGCTATTGATGTTTCATTAGGTCTGTTGTTTCATGTTTGTGTTTCTTTCATGTTTGTGTTTACTTATGGCATTCATGGACATGTGTTGAGCTGAACCAAAGCCTTCCTTGTGAACAGATCCCAGCGGGTGGTTATAAATGGGGAAGAAGGGGATTCCATATCTGTTACCTCTGGTGTCTCCCAGGGCTTAGTCCTGGGCCCGATTCTATACCTCACTTACTTAAATGACTTACCCCTTGAGGTCTGCTTTCAAGTGCGCCTCTTTGCAGACGATTTGGCTTTGTACCTGACTATTGAGAGTGAACACGACAGCTCACTCCAGAATGACTTGACAAACTCGAGACTTGGTAGACCAGATGGGACACGGAGTTCAATCCCTCCGAATGCTAGGTAGTACAGGTTACTGGCTCCAGGAGACCCCTGAAAACAACATATACACTTCATGGCCGGGTCCTGGAAACTGTCTCCTGTGCCAAGTATCTGGGGGATGATATCTCCTTTGAACTGTCATGAAATCCCAATTTTGATCGAGTAGTTGGGAGTGCAAACCGGACATGTGCATTTATCCGGAGAATATTAAAACCAAGATACAAAAGTTCTGTGAAAAGGCATATTACACATAGGCCAGACCCAAGCTAGAACACGCTTCGGCTGAGTGGGACCCGCACCCCAAAGAGGTCCAGCGTAGAGCTGCTTACTGGACGGTCAACAACTTTGATAGAGAGGTCAGTGTAACTCTGATCTTGCAACGACTTGGATGGAGAACATTTGAACGAAGGCATGCTAATGCCCGCCTTTGACTGTTTTACGCTCAACTATCACACTTTTATCCTTGTTTTTTTTCCGTCTTTTACAAACAGATGCTGCGCAGATCTATCTATCTATCTATCTATCTATCTATCTATCTATCTATCTATCTATATCTATCTATCTATCTATCTATCTATCTATCTATCTTGACAGGTATGCGCTGTCAGTGCTGAAAAAGGTATGGGTTATAAGATAAATTACAAGATGGTATAGTGCGGTGAGCAAAGATAAAAGGTTAAAAGTAGGTGAGTAGAGGGGTTAAAAACAATCTAAAACACCATGTTTGTATCTACGGCCTAGAGTGGTGTAGGTTACCAGCTGCTTCCTTAAACGCAACAATGGTTGGTAAGCATACAACCGACTCTGGGAGGCATTCCACTGGACTATTGCCGGAGGAAAAAAGAAGTACTTATAAAAGTTCTTTGGTGCGAGGACTTGGCGGTAAGCAAAACATTGGCAATAGCCCTAGCGCGGGCATTGGGCTGGGTGTATACTGGCATAGGTATTGCCACAAGTCCTAACAATACGGTAGAATAAGCAGAGATGCGCTTCAGTACGTCTCTGCTCTAGGGGTCTCCAGCTAAGTCAATCAAGCATGGCTGTAACGCTTGACCTTGTGTCTTAGTCACTGGTTGTCCAGCGAGCAGCTCTCCTTTGGATTTTTTTTCTAACTGAAGTGTCTTGGTTTGGGTAAAGAGCTCCCGTTCAGGGGTTCCATACTCCAGCTGGGGCCGTACCAGAGTGTTGCAGGCACTCTCTCTCTCACCCTTGGTAATTTGGATTGGTATTCCTTCTAAGAAAGACAAGAGTCCCGTTTGCATTTCCAGTAATCCTGTCTATGTAGGAATCCCAAGACATGGTCTGACAGGCCACTGGATATGTCCACCCAAAGAACCTAGCACTGGTGACCACCTCCAGGACCTGCCCATGCCGATGACACAGGACGTTCATTGGTCTCCCTACCACCTGGCACTTTGAGGGGTTGAACGCCATGTCCAATCTGGAATCCCACGCAGGCAGGTTGTTTAGGTCGTTTTGTAGCACCTGGCCACTACTATGTTGATCTGCCTTTAATGTCCGCTAGGGCGTGTGATAGTAAGTAGAGATAGATATTACATGTAAACCTACAAAAAACGTATGCTTAGAACAAATACACAGGTACGGCTGACATTCCTGTTGCAATGCCACATGAAATCGGGGCTTGAAGAAATAGACTTGGCTGCATGTTGCTTCCAGGCAGGGCTGAAACCGACCGCGCATTAGTAAACAGCTTAACAGGTTCTAATATGTTCTAGAAAGGGTTATCCTTTGGAAGCAAGAAATACACCGCAGAACTGGAAAATATGGAGTGTACATGTTTTCTGGACCAGGCTAGCTAGTTTCGGCTGTTTAGGCCTCATCAGTGATCCTCAAATATTTAAAAAAAAAACCACAATGGAATCAATGATCCCAAAGGGCAAGTAAATATAAACTACACTATGATGTAGACCAGGGAGACTTTTTACGGCCGCCACACATTCCCAGACAACAGCTGTAGTGACGTTAAATATGTACATGTTCTAGAAAGGGTTATCCTTTGGAAGCGAGGAATACACCACAGAACTGGAAAATATGTACATGTTTTCTGTGCCAGACAAGCTAGTTTCGGCCATTTAGGCCTCATCAGTGTCGCTCTAATATTTTCAAAATTCCACAATGGAATCAATTATTAGTAGACTTTAATATGTGCCTAGTACATGTATATGTTTTTTTATGATTTATTATGCATCTCTAAATCTCTAAAGCAGCAAGATAAGCTGTAAGGAAATCTCGAGATATAGATTACAATGCCCCAGGCCTTTGTATATCTTACATTATTATTTATAAAATGTACGTAGTATATGTATGGCCATTCTATGTATAGGTTTTACATAGAATCTGTATATTGGAAGAGAAAAGTTTGGTCATTTTTTTTTTCAACTATTCGCAGTATTATGATATATTACACATGTCTTTACTCGTGCATTTACTGTTTTTAACTTGTATTTTATTGTGTGTTTCTCTATGTATAGATCAAATGAATACCTATTGACCATAGTATAGCTTGCAATTTAATGGTCGCTGTGGTGGTCAGTGAGAGTCATTGATTTGTACACCTGTACATAACTCGTGAGGGCCTCATGGAAGATTAGCTGATGCATGTAAATGCCTATGCTAAATGTTGTTACCCTCGTTAAATAAAGACTTTACTTACTTACTTACTTACTTACTTACTTATGATCCCAAAGGACAAGAAAAGCCTACCCAAGAAAAGTGGTGTGGGTCGGACCACCCATACATGTAAAGTAGAATAAAACAAAGACCAGGAATCGATACAATTAACTTACTCCACCCATCAAAGACACCAAAGGGAAAGAAACACAAACATGAAGCGACCAGACCATAATGGAAACCTAAACAAAGGAAGGCCATAAGGACAGTTACTTTCCCACAAAATGGCCAAATGGCCATCCAAAATAAAAAGACACAAGTGATACACACAGTAAGTAACAAACAACAACATAAATAAACCACCACAGACGAACCGCCTTGGAACGGTCAGTGGAAACAATTCCACTGGGGGGGGGGGGGGGGGGGCTAAATCGATTTTACATGGCCATAATCCTCGCCCCTTACCTCTGTCGCGGTATACACTAATTTTGTTTAGTCCGCATGAAGGTTTCCTTACTCATCAGTGTAACATCTCCGAGAAAATACAAATAAAAAAACTACAGAGATGAAACAAGGTTGAGGACTCGACAGCATACAACAACAGAATTGCTGGAGCATCAGGCGCTAAATCCTCTTAGTTTTTGAGTGACAGGGCTTGAGTTGTCAGTTCATAAAGTCCCACAAAATTCGAAGAAATGTCTCCAAAATGACCTATACAGTGTTGACGGAGACGTCAAACCTCAAATCAAACAAACAAACATATACGTTCATAACAGCAGTTTGTCTTTATGGCCCATTTAATCTGCCATATGTACTATAAAATAGAAGTGGAGGCAATGATCAGGAATCGATACAATCTACCCACAGCTCCCATCAGAGACACCAAAGGGAAAGAAACACAAACATGAAACAACAGACCTAATGGAAACATCAATAGCGGAAAGCCAAAAGGACAGTTACTTTCCCACAAAATGGCCATCCAAAATATAATAATATAAGCGACACAAACACTCAAAGACTAACCATAACAAAAATAAAACGCGACAGAAGAACCGCCTTGGAACGGTCACCAGAAACGAATTCCACTGGGGGGCTTAAATCGATCTTACGTGGCCACAATCCTCGCCCTTACATCCGTTGCGGTTTAGACAAATAATTTGTTCAGTCCGCATGAAGGCCTCCTAACTCATCAGTGCAACATCTCCGTGAACACAAATAATCAAACAACCACAGAGATGAAACAATGGTGAGGACTCGACAGCAAGAATCCACTGAAATGCTGGAGCAAAAGAAAACCAGCAGTTAGACTCCGATGGGGCCGACCAGATATAGAGCATCAGGCACCAGCCAACATTACCTTGAATTAGATCTCTCTAATTCTCAATAAGCCTTTACGCTGGAGCTGTCATAGAATCTGAGGCTTGACCCACCGGCGTACAATTAAAGAGGGAAGCAAAGTTGTCAACCGTGATTGGGTTAACTACCATGCATGCAGTCTGCGTATAACATCCATGTTAGACCAAATCTTTTTACATCGAAGAATGATTTTACGAAATTGGGTGCTGAAGTCATTGCGGTTATATATTTTCCTGAATTCATATACTAAGTCACCATAAAATTCGGGTTTCAATAGACCTTGTTGCAGAAGTGATTTAAGTCCAATGTTGAAATTAAATCAGAATGACGTCTATAAAATTTTGAAGAGGCTTTGCGTAGTTATGGTACCGATAAACCTGATTAACGAGTTTACGTTAACAATTTATTACGAGTGTTGTTACATGACTACACTCTGGCAAATCGAATTAATTGCGAAATATAAACGCCATAGGATCGCGCATTAGGAACAATACCATCCAAAAAAGGAAAATTTACAATCTCAAAATCAAAATCATCGCGTTTATCATAAATTTTACACGAAACAAACCCATCTACAATAGATAGATGTAAATTCAAAAAAACGGGGCCTCCGTATCAGAAGAACTTGCTTTATTCAACTGAAGTTCTGGGGGTGGTGGTGGGGGATAAATGTGACTGATCAAGCCGTCGAAATAGGTATTATCAATATTTAATAAATCATCCAAATAGCTAGAAGTCGAGCTAAAAGCTTCAATGATTGCAGACTGATTTTAAGCAGAAAGGGACACCATGAAGCTTCTCTCACAACAAAACAAAAACAAATCAGCCACAAGCGGCGCGCAACCAGCACCCATCGGAACACCCACAACTTGTCTAAATAACACCAAATCTTATGTAAATATTGTCAAGTAGAAAGGTGAGAGCTTGCTTCACACACTTTCTGACATAACCATAAAGTATAATGAATTGCTCTTCAGAAGTGAAAAAGGCACTTCTTACATTACATGCAAGATAGAAGGAGTCTTCCCTCTGGAATGTCCATTCAATTAAATCATTATGTTTTGCTTTTATAAGATTATGAGGAAGTGTAGTGTAAAGGGTGGAAAAATCATAAGTAGACAGACCTGAAGCACGAAAACGCCTGGATTTCACTTCACCTAAAACTTCATTAGATTTTTTTATGGACCAAAACAGATATCTTCCTGTTCTTTCGAAGACCCTGTTACAATATTCCATCACACGCCCCCCGATGGCAGTCAAACATGAAGTTAATAATTTGGAGAGTTCAGTGGTGGTACAAAAGCTTGAATTTGCAATAAATCGTACTTTGCATGGTCCCTTATGAAGTTTAGGTAACCAATATAACGTAGGAAGCTTGTCTTGGCCTTCTGTAACACAGACAGCAAACTTGGTGGCTGCATGAAAAATGTGGTCATCAACTAAAGCCCTCTCTACGGCTAAAGGCTGAAGTTCATAGGCTTTAGTACCACCAAGTTCTTGCTGAAGAGTGTTAACATAGTGCAGCCGTCAAACAACGACCACATTGTTAGCGGCCTTATCAGCTGGAGTCAAAACAAACTTCCTATGAAATTCTTGAATACCTAGTTTAAGGTGACGTAAAGACGTCTTAGGTTTAGGAGGTAATAAGTTCGTATTTTGCGAGAGAAAAAAATGCGTTTGTTCACTAATTTCAGAATGCTAAGTTTCCAATCCTTAAGAGCTTTATGCTCAACATACTCTCGTTTACACCATCGATTACCAAATTCATTCGAGGCAGCAGCGATTTCATCTCTACATTTATTGAAATCAATTTTAGTAGGAAATTGATATTTCGGTCCTTTAGATATTATATTGCGTATCCTAGAATCAGGAATATTTTTTAAATTGGCAGTAATAATATGACCAGCAGCAGGATAGCAAAACACTGAATTTTTACAAACACATGTATCAGGAGTGATAGTGTTATTATCAAGATCAGAAACAAGTTTATTGAAATTAAAAATGATAGATCTAACAGGTTTATTGAATTTATAGCAAATTATGTGTGTTTCGGTATTTTGAAAATAAGCAGGAATGGATGAAATAACAGAATTGTCCCGGAAGATACTACGTAAATCTATAAAATCCAAACCCTTATTAATGAAGGATATTTTGATGTAATGTTGTTTGTGATTTGTTTCAGAATCGATGAAAGGACGAAGAGCATGCTGAGTATAACCTCTAGTTAAAAGAGCAGCTTCGTATAACTGATTAGAGCTATCGTAGAATTTATTCGCCTCGGTATCCAGAATCCTTAATACAGAAATGGGTAATGAACTTAGAAAAGCAAGCATTGAGTGGCGTCCATGATTCAATAAGATTATGGACAGTCACTTCAGTCTGGTATTGTTTCTTTTAAAAGCACGTAATTTACGTTTATAATATCCATTTTTCTGGTGCCGTGCGATCTAGACAGTCCAGAAGTGAGAAAATATCAAAGTCGGGTATTTCAGATATATTACATTCATGATAAATGTAATCATTAAAGCCCAATGGAAAAGGTATCTGTAAGAATTTAATCCATTTTAATTCAGTTTCATGCCGTTTAATAATTTTAAAGCTAGTTGTAGAATTTATATCATAATAATTTTTTCCACTGGCTGTATAGAAATATCTTTAATCGAATGCCCTGTACGTCTGAAATGACGGTACAAGAAAGTGTCAGTTTTTAGGCTTACATAAATGTTATAAAACAGACTGCATGCATGGTGGTTAACCCAATCACGGTTGGCAACTTTGCTTCCCTCTTTGATTGCACACCGGTGGGTCGGGCCTGAGATTATATAACGGTTCCAGCGTAAAAACATAAATGGAATTTTATTTCATTTTAGTATTCTTTATGTTGGTTGGCGCCTGATGCTCCGTCTTTGGTCGGCCCCTCGGAGTCTAACTGTTGGTTTTCTTTTGCTCCAGCAATTCTGTTGTTGTATGCTGTCGAGTCCTCAATCTTGTTTCATCTCTGCAGTTTTTTTTATTTGTATGTTCTCGAAGATGTTACACTGATGAGTTAGGAAGCCTTCATGCGGACTAAACAAAATCAATGTATACCGCGACAGAGGTAAGGGCGAGGATTATGGCCATGTAAAATCGATTTAAGCCCCCCCCCCCCCCCCCCCAGTGGAATTCTAGTGGAATTCTTTCCACTGACCATTCCAATGCGGTTCTTCTGTGGCGGTTTATAAGCCCCCCAGTGGAATTCTTTCCACTGACCGTTCCAAGGCGGTTCTTCTGTGGCGGTTTATTTATGTTGTTGTTTGTTACTAACTGTGTGTATCACTTGTGTCTTTTTATTTTGGATGGCCATTTGGCCATTTTGTGGGAAAGTAACTGTCCTTATGGCCTTCCTTTGTTTAGGTTTCCATTATGGTCTGGTCGATTCATGTTTGTGTTTCTTTCCCTTTGGTGTCTTTTATGGGTGGAGTAAGTTAATTGTATCGATTCCTGATCTTTGTTTTACTTCTACTTTACTCATTCAACGATAGTGTTCGTTAAATCGGGTTTTAACATGCGATTAGTTTGCCCGACATACTGTTTTTTACAGTTTGCAGTATCGATTCCTGATTTTTTTTTTTTTACTTCTACTTTATTTATTTATTTATTTATTTATTTATGTTGCTGTTTGTTACTTACTGTGTGTATCACTTGTGTCTTTTTATTTTTGGATGACCATATGGCCATTTTGTGGGAAAGTAACTGTCCTTATGGCCTTCCTTTGTTTAGGTTTCCATTATGGTCTGGTCGCTTCATGTTTGTGTTTCTTTCCCTTTGGTGTCTTTGGTGAGTGGAGTAAGTTAATTGTATCGATTCATGATCTTTGTTTTACTTCTACTTTGCATATCAGGGCTGTTTTGTTTGTGCCGTGTGGCGGCTGTAAAATTGTGCCGTGTGGCGGCTGTAAAAGGTCTCCCCGTACATACATTTAATGCTCTTATTTTTCCAATCCTCAGGGATTGCTTATGCGATTGCTTTTCACTGTTCCATGAATTGACATCCTTTAGATACCTGTTGAAGGTCATTATTAAACCGATGTTCGTTCCTCGTTGTATAACAATTGCTTGTTTGACATCCCTGGACTTTAAGTAGACTAAAATGTTTTGTGGTAATGGTCAGACAAGCTTCCTACGCTATACTGGTTACCAAAACTTCAAAAAAGACCTGACAAAGCACGGTTTATTGCAAATTCTAGCTCTTGCACTACCACTTAACTTTCTAAATTATTAACTTCCTGTCTTACTGCTATTAAAACGCATGTGATTAAATATTGTGATAAAGTCTTTGAAAGATCAGGAAGAAATCTGTTTTGGTCTATAAAAAATTCGAATGAGGTTAAATAAATTGAAATCCAGGCATTTTTGTGCTTCAAGTCTGTCTACTTACGATTTTTCAACTCTTTACACTTCACTTCCTCATAATCTTATAAAAGAAAAGCTTAATGATTTAATTGAATGGGCTTTTCACAAAGAAGATTCTCTCTATCTTGCATGTAATGTCAGAAATGCATTTTTCACTTCTAAAGAGCATAAGAATTATACACTTTTGTCATGTCAGAAAGTGTGTGATGCCCTCACCTTTCTACTTGACAATATTTATATTAGATTCGGTACTAAGTTATTAAGACAAATTGTGGGTATTCCGATGGGTACAAATTGCGCACCTCTTGTGGCTGATCTGTTCTTGTATTGTTATGAAAGAGACTTCATGTTGTCGCTTTCCATTGATAACCAATCTAAAATTATTGAAGCTTTTAGCTCCACTTCTAGATATTTAGATGATTTATTAAATATTGATAATACCTATTTCGATGGTTTGATCAGTCAGATTTACCCCCCCCCCCCCAGAACTTCAGTTAAATAAAGCAGATTCTTCTGATACCGAGGCCCCGTTTTTTGATTTACATCTATCTATTGTAGATGGATTTGTTTCGTGCAAAATTTATGATAAACGCAATGACTTTGATTTTGAGATTGTAAATTTTTCTTTTTTTGGATGGTGATGTTCCTCGTGCGCCATCCTATGGCGTTTATATTTCGCAATTAATTCGATTTGCTAGAGTGTGTAGTCATGTAACTGACTTCAACACTCGTAATAAATTATTAACGGCTAAAGTCCTTAATCAGGGTTATAGGTACCATAAACTACGCAAAGCCGTTTCAAAATTTTATAGACGCCATTCTGATTTAATTTCAAAATTCAATGTTGGACTTAAATCTCTTCTGCAACAAGGTCTATCGGAACCCGAATTTAATGGTGACTTAGTATAGAAATTCAGAAAAATATATAACCGCAATGACTTCAGCACCCAATTTCGTAAAATCATTCTTCGATATAAAAAGATTGGGTACAACATGGATGTTATACAACAGACTGCCTGCATGGTAGTTAACCTAATCACGGTTGGCAACTTTGCTTCCCTCTTTAATTGCACGCCGGCAGGTCAGGCCTCAGATTCTATGACGGCTCCAAAGTAATGGCTTATTGAGAATTAGAGAGATCTAATTCAAGGTAATGTTGCTTGGTGCCTGATGCTCTGTCTCTGGTCGGGCCCATCGGAGTCTAACTGTTGGTTTTCTTTTGCTCCAGCATTTCAGTGGTTTCTTGCTGTCGAGTCCTCACCGTTGTCTCACCTCTGTGGTTCTTTGATATTTGTGTTCACGGAGATGTTGCACTGATGAGTTAGGAGGCCTTCATGCGGACTCAACAAATTATTTGTCTAAATCGCGAAGGAAGTAAGGGCGAGGATTGTGGCCACGTAAAATCGATTTAAGCCCCCAGTGGAAATCATTCCACTGACCGTTCCAAGGCGGTTCTTCTGTGGCGGTTTATTTATTGTGTTGTTTATTACTTACTGTGTGTATCACTCGTGTCTTTTTATTTTGGATGGCCATATGACCATTTTGTGGGAATGTAACTGTCCTTATGTCACAGAAAAAAGGAGCAAAAATTACGTGTATGTTGATTACTTTGAGTGCTCTATTGGAATTTGTGATAAAACGTGGACCAATGCCCTATGGTCCGAAAATTGTGAAAGCTGATCTAGATTTTACTAGTCGCTTAGGTC
This sequence comes from Lucinisca nassula, assembly GCA_963580285.1. Taxonomy (NCBI): domain Eukaryota; kingdom Metazoa; phylum Mollusca; class Bivalvia; order Lucinida; family Lucinidae; genus Lucinisca; species Lucinisca nassula. The sequence goes on from OY757013.1 coordinate 74,110,248, forward strand.
CGAGGTTATACAGCATTTCCATGCACAACTTACATGTTTGCAAACAAAGTTCATGATCAAGACAAATTCTATGGTCGACTGAGTTGAATATGAAATCAGTGCTTTAGCTGAAGTGCACGACCCGCCGGATGCTTTTAGCTTTATGAGTGTTACCATATATGGGTATGGCGGCCATTTTGGTCATGTGACCTGGACCTAAAACGGTTCCCCCAATAAATGCGCCTTATCGTAAGGAGCAAAAAATATATCTTATACTTTAGTTCTGTATTCTGAATCGTTTGCACGAAAAAAATGCATTCTTACTTTTCCAATACAAAAGCATATGTGTCAAAGTTTGACCTAGGCACAAAGAATGTCAAGGTCAACCCAGACACCATTTTACCACTTTATGATGGGCCTACGTACCAGATGCTATTTATCAAGTTTCGTGGAAATCTGCCCAGTGGTTCTGGAGAAGACTATTTTTGAAGGGTTTTTACCATATATGGCTTGGCGGCCATTTTGGTCATGTGACCTGGACCCCATGAGCAAAGTTTGGATTTACCCATTCCCATAGAGGCTCCATATGAAATTTGACTTCAATCGGCCCAACGGTTTCCGAGGAGAAGCAGTTCGAAAATTTTCCAATTTTCGCCTCGGCGAGGCTATACTAAATGGAATGTAATATTTGGCAAGTTCATTGGTTAGATCTCATTGATATCTATCAGTATGCCAAAAATTATATAAATATTCCAATCGGTTAAGTCACTATCACCATTTTCACATACGGGTTACGGACGGACAGACAGACTGACAGAATGACACGGTGATTTTAGGGCACTCTTAGAAAATCAACCGACTTCAGTCGGTGGCTTTTTCTGCGGGTCGTGCAATAGATAAAGAAACAGATATAAATAAATAAATAAATAAATAAATAAATAAATAAATAAAGTAGAAGTAAAACAAATATCAGGAATCGATACAATTAAATGACTCCACCCACAAAAGACACCAAAGGGAAAGAAACACAAACATGAAGCGATCAGGCCATAATGGAAACCTAAACATTGGATGGCCATAAGGACAGTTACTTTCCCACAAAATGGCCAAATAGCCATCCAAAATAAAAAGACACAATTGATGCACACAGTAAGTAGTAACATAAACCGCCACAGAAGAACCGCCTTGGAACGGTCAGTGGAAAGAATTCCACTGGGGGCTTAAAACGATTTTACATGGCCATAATCCTCGCCCTTACCTCTGTCGCGGTATACACTAATTTTGTTCAGTCCGCATGAAGGCCTCTGTGGTTCTTTGATTATTTGTGTTCACGGAGATGTTGCACTGATGAGTTTGGAGGCCTTCATGCGGACTGAACAAATTATTTGTCTAAATCGCGACGGAGGTAAGGGCGAGGATTGTGGCCACGTAAAATCGATTTAAGCCCCCCCCCCCCTCCCCCATGGAAATCTTTCCACTGACCGTTCCAAGGCGGTTCTTCTGTGGCGGTTTATTTATGTTGTTGTTTGTTACTTACTGTGTGTATCACTTGTGTCTTTTTATTTTTGGATGGCCATATGGCCATTTTGTGAGAAAGTAACTGTCCTTATGGCCTTCCTTTGTTTAGGTTTCCATTATGGTCTGGTCGGTTAATGTTTGTGTTTCTTTCCCTTTGGTGTCTTTGATGGGTGGAGTAATGTAATTGTATCGATTCCTGATCTTAGTTTTACTTCTTTTTTGTTGTACCTTCCTCCAATTCGAAGGAATTATCTTCAGTAATTTTATATGCTGTTTTACTTAATCACCGGTATGAAGATCGCTTTAGTTTTGTCGGTATCAAAACCTTATAAACCCCATGAGTATCACAAATATATTTAAACTATCAATATCACCCCTTAGCTTACACTCTGCTTCTTCTGTACGGATTCCCCATTCTATTAAGAACTTTAATACTATGTTGCCGTCGGTAATGGTCAGACCCTTAAATTTGTCTTCTGTAACTTCAGTTAATCTCAATGGAGCAGGCAATACCAATGTTTTTGGGAATAGTCTTCGTATAAGACTATCTCCTCTCAAATCGCCCATCCTTCGAAAATATACTAATCCGTGGAAAAGAATTGGAATGTATCCTAGTATTTCTAAGTGCAATGCCAAGAGGTGCAGATGTTGTTCGCATTTAAGCACTGCGCCTACCGTTACTTCATCTGTAAACGATAGACGCCTCTCTGTAGTTAACATGTCTGATTTGACATGACAGTCTACAGATTTAATTTTAGCTAATTACATGACGTGCTGCAAACTGTAATATGCAGTACGTCGGTCAAACTAACCGCATGCTTAAAACTAGATTGAACGAGCATTATCGTAGAAGGAGTAAGCCTAAGAAATCTGACACTTTCTTGTACCGTCACTTTCGACGTACAGGTCATTCTGTAAATAACATTGTTATACAACCAGTGAAAAAACTTTACTATGATGCAAATTCTACATCTTGATTCAAAATTATCAAAAGACATGAGGCTGAACTGAAATGGATTAAATCTTTACAGACCCCTTTTCCACTGGGATTTAATGACAACATTTATCATGCGGGTAATATTTCCAGAATGCCGGATTTGATATTTTCTTGCTCCTGGAATGTCGAAAACGCAGAACTAGATCTCACGGCACCAGGAAAAATGGTAACTTCAAACGTAAATTACGTGCGTTTAAACGAAACAATACTAGGCTGAAGTGACTTTCAATTATATTATTAAATCATGGACGCCGCTCTATGCTTTCATTTCTAAGTTCATTACCCGTTTCTGTTTTACTTCTTCTGGACACCGAGGCGAATAAATTCTACGATAGTTCTAATCAGTTATATGATGCGGTCCTCTTAACTAGAGGCTATACTCAGCATACTCTCCGTCCTTACATTGATTCTGAAATTAATCATGAACACCATTTCTTCAAAATATCCTTCATTAATAAGGGTATGGATTTTATAGATTTGCCCAGTATAATCCGTGAGAGCTCGGTGCTGTCTTCCATTCCTGCTTATTTTCAAAATACTGAAACACCTATAATTTGCTATAAATATAACAAACCTGTTAGATCTATCATTTTTAATTTCAATAAACTTGTTTCAGAACTTGATATTGATACTAATACGCCTGATTCATGAGATTGTAAAAATTCAGTGTATTGCTATCCTGCTGCTGGTCATGTAATAACAGTCAATTTGAAAATTATTCCTGATTCTAGGATAAGGCATATAATTTCTAAAGGGTCGAAATATTGGTTTCCTTCTAAAATAGATTTCATTAAATGTAGAGATGTATTCGCTGCTGCCTTGAATTAATTCGGTAATCGATGGTGTAAGTGAGAGTATGTTGAGCATAAAGCCCTTTAGGACTGGAAACTTAGCATTTTAAAACTAATGAATAAACGCATTTCTTTCTATTCTCAAAATACTCACTTATTACCTCCTAAGCCTAAGACGTCTTTACGTCATTTTAAACTAGGTATCCAAGAATTTCATAAGAAGTTTGTTTTTGCCCCTGCAGACAAGGCTGCTAACAACGTCGTCGTTGTGTGACGGCTCCACTATGTTAACACGCTTAAGCAGGAGCTTGGTGGTACTAAGGCCTATGAACTTCAGCCTTTAGCTGAAGAGAGAGTTATAGTAGATGAACATATTTGTCATTCAGCCACCAAGTTTGCTGTGTGTGTTACCGAAGGCCAAGAGAAGCTTCCTACGCTATACTGGCTACCAAAACTTCATAAAAGACCTGACAAAGCACGGTTTATTGCCAATTCTAGCCCTTGCACTACCACTGAACTTTCTAAATTATTAACTTCCTGTCTTACTGCTATTAAAACGCATTTGATTAAATATAATGATAAAGTCTTTGAAAGATCAGGGAGAAATCTGTTTTGGTCTAAAAAATTCAAATGAGGTTTTAAATAAATTGAGATCCAGACGTTTTCGTGCTTCAAGTCTGTCTACTAACGATTTTTCCACTCTTTACACTACACTTCCTCATAATCTTATAAAAGAAAAGCTTAATGATTTAATTGAATGGGCTTTTCACAGAGAAGATTCTCTCTATCTTGCATGTAATGTCAGAAATGCATTTTTCACTTCTAAAGAGCATAAGAATTATACACTCTGGTCTTGTCAGAAAGTGTGTGATGTCCTCACCGTTCTACTTGACAATATTTATATTAGATTCGGTACTGAGTTATTTAGACAAATTGTGGGTATTCCGATTGGTACGAATTGCGCACCTCTTGTGGCTGATCTGTTCTTGTATTGTTATGAAAGAGACTTCATGATGTCGCTTTCCATTGATAATCAATTTGAAATTATTGATGCTTTAAGCTCTACTTCAAGATATTTAGATGATTTATTAAATATTGATAATACCTATTTCGATGGTTTGATCAGTCAGATTTACCCCAAGAACTTCAGTTAAATAAAGCAAATTCTTCTGATACCGCGGCCCCGTTTTTCGATTTACATCTATCTATTGTAGATGGGTTTGTTTCGTGCAAAATTTATGATAAACGCGATGACTTTGATTTTAGGATTGTAAATTTTCCTTTTTTGGATGGTGATGTTCCTCGTGCGCCATCATATGGCGTTTATATTTTGCAATTAATTCGATTTGCTAGAGTGTGTAGTTATTTAACTGACTTCAACACTCATAATAAATTATTAACGGCTAAACTTCTTAATCAGTGTTATCGGTACCATAAAACTACGCAAAGCCTTTTCAAAATTTTAAAGACGCTTTTCTGATTTAATTTCAAAATTCAATATTGGACTTAAATCTCTTCTGCAACAAGGTCTATCGAAACCCGAATTTTATGGTGACTTAGTATATAAATTCAGAAAAATATATAACCGCAATGACTTCAGCACCCAATTTCGTAAAATCATTCTTCGATATAAAAAGATTGGGTACAACATGGATGTTATACGACAGACTGCGTACATGGTAGTTAACCCAAACACGGTTGGCAACTTTGCTTCCCTTTTTAATTGCACGCCGGTGGGTCAGGCCTCAGATTCTATGACGGTTCCAACGCAAAGGCTTATTGAGAATTAGAGAGATCTAATTCAAGGTAATGTTGGTTGGTGCCTGATGCTCTGTCTCTGGTTGGGCCCATCGAAGTCTAACTGTTGGTTTTCTTTTGCTCCAGCATTTCAGTGGTTTCTTGCTGTCGAGTCTTCACCTTTGTCTCACCTCTGTGGTTCTTTGATTATTTATGTTCACGGAGATGTTGCACTGATGAGTTAGGAGGCCTTCATGCGGACTGAACAAATTATTTGTCTAAATCGTGACGGAGGTAAGGGCTTTCCACTGACCGTTCCAAGGCGGTTCTTCTAAGGCGGTTTATTTATGTTGTTGTTTGTTACTTACTGTGTGTATCACTTGCGTCTTTTTATTTTTGGATGGCCATATGGCCATTTTGTGGGAAAATAACTGTCTTTATGGCCTCCCTTTGTTTAGGTTTCCATTATGGTCTGGTCGCTTCTTGTTTGTGTTTCTTTCTCTTTGGTGTCTTTGGTGGGTGGAGTAAGTTAATTGTATCGATTGCTGATCTTTGTTTTACTTCTACTTTTCCTAAAGTCTTTCTTTAGGATTTGCCACACCACTTTTCCTCTTTAGGAAAAGGCATAGTTTTGAAATTCAGTTGAGCACAGAAATTAATGACTGGGCAAAAATCATGGACAAAGGGGGACAGGTGGACACATTCATTCTGGACTTCGATAAGGCTTTTGACACCCCACCACATGAACTACTAAATTCTAAGTTATTTGGTTATGGAAGTGTGTGTGTGTCGTGGTGACTGGGGGGGGGTGGCTTTTCAAATGGATAGATTTATGTGTTTGCCACAGAAAACAGCGCGTTGTTGTTAATGGTGAATATTCTGAGTAGGCTCCTGTTTTGTCTGGTGTCCCACAATGGACATTGACTCAGAAATAAGACTGTTAGCAGACGATTGTGTTTGTTACCGGGAAATTAAAGATACAGATGACTATGAAACTTAAGAATGATAAAGACAGATTAGGATGTTGGGCACGAAAAGAGGGTGTGCGGTTTCAGTCCGTTAAATGCAATATTTTGCAGATAACTCGGAAGAGTACAAATGAAATTGAGGTTTCTTACACCTTAGAGAGAACGGTCCGCGAGAATGTGGATTCCATTAAATATCTTTGTGCGACAACCACACACAATTTGAGATGGAATACATATATTAGCAACATGTGTACTAAGGCAAACAGAACGCTTGGTTTACTGAGGCGAACTCTTCATTAGTGTCCCCAGGATGTAAAAGATGCAGCATATAATATGGGACCCCAGCGGAGTGGTCCTTAATGAAGAAATTGAAACTGAGGGCATGACTGGAATACAAGGAAAATTAAGATTGTAGTCTCTCAAGAAAAGAAGAGACAATAGGCTCATACTTTTATACAAAGATCTGAAGGGCGCTGCCAGCATACCAAAAGATGACCTTGACCCAGCTAGGCACTGTAAAATTCATCATTCATTGGCATTTCAGACCTGACATTTATAAAGAATCGTTCTTCCCCTGAACCGTTAGAGATTGGAATGTCCTTCCCAATTCGATTATTTCGACAGCTGAATGTGCTGAGGATTGTGTAGCTAAGTTTACCTTTTTGTGAGAGCTAGGGACTAACTTAATTATCATATTACAGGTCCTGGTGGAATCCGTGTCGTTCGCCCCCAAACTATTCCCTGTCCTAGTCGTTGCGCCCAAGGACGTTTCCTCCCTGGTCGTTTCCCGCCTAGTCGTTTCGCAACCCCCGGTCGTTTCGTCCCTCTAGTCGTTTCTCCCACTTTCCAAGGTAAAACTTATTTCCACAGTAGAACTTTTATTCATCTTTAACAGAACAGAGGTGAGAAGAGGCAAATATAAAAGTACCATAATCGCCCTATTACGTCAGCCTAAGGATAGCATATCCTTAGTTACCGGCCGACACCGGACCTTAAAAGTGCCACTCAGGGAGTTGTGACTAGAACTTGTTACATTAAAATTATTGATTTTGTTTGTTTGATCTGTGGTTTAACGTCCCCGTCAACACTAGGTCATTTTGGAGACGTTGCTTCCAATTTTATGGGAATTTTACCCGCCACTGAACTGAAATGACATCTCAATCCCTGCAACCCAATGAAACTAGCTAGTCTGGCCCAGAAAACATGTACACTCCGTGTTTTTCACTTCTGTGGTGTATTCCTTGCTTCCAAAGGATAACCCTTTTATAGAACATAATTAACTTCACTACAGCTGGTGTGTGGAAATGTGTGGCGGCGGTAAAACGTCTCCCTGCCCTACATCATAGTGTAGATTATATTTTCTTGTCCTTTGGGATTATTGATTCTATTGTGGAATTTCGAAAATATCTGAGGGTCACTGATGAGGCCTAATTGGCCGACACTAGCTAGTCTGGCCCAGAAAACATGTACACTCCGTGTTTTTCACTTCTGTGGTGTATTCCTTGCTTCCAAAGGATAACCCTTTTATAGAACATATTTATATTCATAGATGTACCGACTCGCACCTCTTTGCCTGGGCAAGCTTTGACCTTCTAATCGGTTTACCAGTACTCGTGTGCGGTGGGTCCCAGGTCTGCGTTGAGCATCATGCAACACAATCTATTTCTCCAAGCCCCGATGGACGTGGGCAACTAAAATTATTAAGCTTGTTTTTTTTCAAACAATTCTAATTATTGTAAACAATCACATTATATTGCATAGACATGTTGACGTAAGGAAGTGTTTCGACAATAACATTAAATATCAAGGAAAATGGTAACGTTTACGGAGGTGTCATTATTTTTTTTTCTTTTTTACATTCAAAGATTTAGTTTTCGGGTACTCGTTAGAACCGCCCCCAATATAGCGGCTGTAACAAATACAAACAAAGTAGAAGTAAAACAAAGATCAGGAATCGATACAATTAACTTACTCCATCCATCAAAGACACCAAAGGAAAAGAAACACAAACATGAAGCGACCAGACCATAATGGAAACCTAAACAAATGAAGGCCATAAGGACAGTTACTTTCCCACAAAATGGCCAAATGGCCAACCAAAATAAAAAGACACAAGTGATACACACAGTGAGTAGTAACAAATAACAATATAAATAAACCGCCACAGAAGAACCACCTTGGAACGGTCATTGGAAAGAATTCCACTGGGTGGTGGGGGGGGGGGGGGGGGCTTAAATCGATTTAACGCGGCCATAATCCTCGCCCTTACTTGCGTCGCGATTTAGATAATGTTTTTGTTCAGTCCGCATGAAGGCCTCCTTACCCATCAGTGCAATATCTCCGTAAACACAAATGATCAAAGAACCACAGAGGTGAGACAACGGTGAGGTCTCGACAGCAAAAAACCACTGAAATGCTGGAGCAAAAGAAAACCAACAGTTAGACTCCGATGGGCCCGACCAGAGACAGAGCATCAGGCACCAACCAACATTACCTTGAATTAGATCTCTCTAATTCTCAATAAGCCTTTACTTTGGAACCGTCATAGAATCTGAGGCCTGACCCACCGGCGTGCAATTAAAGAGGGAAGCAAAGATGCCAACCGTGATTGGGTTAACCACCATGCATGCAGTCTGTCGTATAACATCCATGTTGTACCCAATCTTTTTATATCGAAGAATGATTTTACGAAATTGGGTGCTGAAGTCATTGCGGTTATATATTTTTTCTGAATTTATATACTAAGTCACCATAATCATCGGGTTCCGATAGACTTTGTAGCAGAAGAGATTTATGTCCAATATTGAATTTTAAAATTAAATCAGAATGGCGTTTATAAAATTTTGAAAATGCTTTGCGTAGTTTATGGTACCGATAACCCTGATTAAGAAATTTAGCCGTTAATAATTTATTACGAGTGTTGAAGTCAGATACATGACTACACACTCTAGCAAATCGAATTAATTACGAAATATAAACGCCATAGGATGACCCACGAGGAACATCACCATCCAAAAAAGGAAAATTTACAATCCCAAAATCAAAGTCATCTCGTTAATCATAAATTTTGCACGAAACAAACCCATCTACAATAGATAGATGTAAATCAAAAAACGGGTCCTCGGTATCAGAAGAATTTGCTTTATTTAACTGAAGTTCTGGGGGGTAAATCTGACTGATCAAACCATCGAAATAAGTATTATTAATATCAAGCCTTCACAGGTACTTTGTCTGGTCTGAAAAAAATAATAGCAAAAACAGAGTACAAATAACAAAAAATAGAAAGATGCAATACACCAACACAAATAAATAAACACGAACGTGCTGCTTGACTGATATTTATTTCGACCTAGAAAGCACAACAGACTAAATATTAAATCAGTACTGGCAATTTATAAATAAATAATGAAGAAAGTCAAGCGCCATGGGTAATTTGTGTGATCGGAAAGCATTAAATGCGTAAAACGCTATAAAATGAACAAATGAAATTATAATTACAAATAACTTTATATGTAAAAAAAAAAAAAAAAAAAAAAACAGATAGATACAATAGATTTTTCATAGAGCATGCGTTTTCATCCACACCATTAATTGTTGCTCGCCGGCAGTGTTGACGAAACAACAAACCAGTTTAAAACAAGACTAGCTAAGGTGCTAAAGAGATAATTAAAGATGTTTAACTTTGCAAAGAGCTATGTTTTCACACCTCATCATTAAAGTCATATGAGTCAAACTAAATAAACAATATGATTGATGGTATTGATCAAAACAAGTAAAGTAGAAGGAAAACAAAGATCAGGAATCGATACAATTAACTTACTCCACCCATCAAAGACACCAAAAGGAAAGAAACACAAACATTAAGCGACCAGACCATAATGGAAACCTAAACAAAGGAAGGCCATAAGGACAGTTACTTTCCCACAAAATGGTCATATGGCCATCCAAAATAAAAAGACACAAGTGATACACACAGTAAGTAACAAACAACACAATAAATAAACCGCCACAGAAGAACCGCCTTGGAACGGTCAGTGGAATGATTTCCACTGGGGGGCTTAAATCGATTTTACGTGGCCACGATCCTCGCCCTTACTTGCGTCGCGATTTAAACAAATAATTTGTTCATTCCGCATGAAGGCCTCCTAACTCATCAGTGCAACATCTCCGTGAACACAAAAAAATAAAAAAAACCACAAAGGTGAGACAATGGTGAGGACTCGACAGCAAGAAACCACTGAAATGCTGGAGCAAAAGAAAACCAACAGTTAGACTCCGATGGGCCCGACCAGAGACAGAGCATCAGGCACCAAGCAACATTACCTTGAATTAGATCTCTCTAATTCTCAATAAGCCTTTACGTTGGAACCGTCATAGAATCTGAGGCCTGACCCACCGGCGTGCAATTAAAGAGGGAAGCAAAGTTGCCAACCGCGATTGGGTTAACTACCATGCATGCAGTCTCCCTGCTAGCATTCTACATAAATCTACAGCGGGCCGTTAGCGGCCCGTCAGCTACCCTGACGGGCCGCTAACGGCCCGCTGTAGATTTATGTAGAATGCTTACTGGGCTGTCGTATAACATCCATGTTGTACCCAATCTTTTTATATCGAAGAATGATTTTACGAAATTGGGTGCTGAAGTCATTGCGGTTATATATTTTTCTGAATTTATATACTAAGTCACCATAAAATTCAAGTTCCGATAGACCTTGTTGCAGAAGAGATTTAAGTCCAATATTGATTTTTGAAATTAAATCAGAATGGCGTCTATAAAATTTTGAAAAGGCTTTGCGTAGTTTATGGTACCGATAACCTTGATTAAGAAGTTTAGCCGTTTATAATTTATTACAAGTGTTGAAGTCAGATACATGACTACACACTCTAGCAAATCGAATTAATTGCGAAATATAAACGCCATAGGATGGCGCACGAGGAACATCACCATCCAAAAAAGGAAAATTTACAATCTCAAAATCAAAGTCATCGCGTTTATCATAAATTTTGCACGAAACAAATCCATCTACAATATATAGATGTAAATCCAAAAATGGGGCCTCGGTTTCAGAAGAATTTGCTTTATTTAACTGAAGTTCTGTTGGGTAAATCTGACTGATCAAACCATCGAAATAGGTATTATCAATATTTAATAAATCATCTAAATATCTAGAAGTGGAGCTAAAAGCTTCAATAATTTCAGATTGGTTATCAATGGAAAGCGACAACATGAAGTCTCTTTCATAACAATACAAGAACAGATCAGTCACAAGAGGTGCGCAATTCGTACCCATCGGAATACCCACAATTTGTCTAAATAACTTAGTACCGAATCTAATATGGATGGTCTGCGAGACCATATGGCGCGATTTAAGGATTCGTTCCTTTCCTCTGACCTCTCGCACATGTCATTTAATGACTTGTGGGTCAGTTTTAAGTCCGAATTAACCACGGCAATGGAAAGGTTTATACCAACGAAAATGACCAAAACAAAATATAGGGCACCATGGATCGATAACACGATCAAGCATCTCATCAGAAGACGTAATAGAATGTATTTTCGTGCTCGCAAGTCTAGCAGCCCTGACGTTAAGAACCATTACAAACGGTTCAGAGCACATGTACAAAAGGTTATAAGAGATGCATACTGGATGCATGTTTCCAGCATCTTTACCTTTGAAGATGACAATATAGATCCCGATAGCACCCAAAAGAATGGTAAAGTTAAAAAGTTTTGGTCATTCGTAAAGTCCCTGAAAAAGGATGCGTTTGGGATCATTTCGCTGAGGGAAAATGGAATTCTAAAAACAGATGCGCGCGATAAGGCTAATATTTGCAATAAACAGTTTCAATCAGCATTTACGCGTGAAACTGATGGTGAGCTACCATCTAAAGGTGCAAGTCCGTTCCCCTCTATGGGGGATATATCAGTTGACCCCAATGGGGTCGCTAAACTGTTAGGTAAGCTCAAGATACATAAGGCATCTGGGCCCGATGACCTGAATGCCAGGGTACTTAAGGAATGTCGTGCTGAAATATCTCCTGTGTTTGCCTTTATCTTCAATGAATCACTTGCCCAGGGCACTGTACCAGATGACTGGCGACAAACAAATGTTACCCCGGTCTATAAAAAAGGAGAAAAATATGATGCAGCAAATTATAGACCAGTGTAGCTAACATGCATCTGTTGCAAAACCCTGGAGCATATATTAGTAAGCAACATCAACAAGCACTTAGCCTTTGAAAGCATTCTTGCTGACTGTCAACATGGTTTCCGGAGTCAAAGGTCTTGCGAAACGCAGCTTGTTCAATTTTACCATGACATTGTGAGCAATCTGGATGGGGCCATAAACCGTGGCCACAAACAGACTGACTTGATCATCATGGACTTCGCTAAGGCCTTTGACAAGGTACCTCACAGAAGGCTATTACATAAACTGGAGTACTATGGGATAAGAGGATCCACACATAGGTGGATTAGCTCATGGCTCTCTGGGCGCTCACAACAAGTTGTACTTGATGGCCAAGCGTCTGATCCAGTCCCTGTTTTATCTGGAGTCTCCCAAGGTTCGGTCCTTGGACCGGTCCTTTTCTTGGTTTTTATTAATGATCTCCCCGATAATATCAGGTCATCGGTCCGTTTGTTTGCTGATGATTGTGTCCTGTATAGGAACATATATTCTCCTTCTGACTGTCTTATTTTACAAGATGACCTGGATCAACTTGCACAGTGGGAGGCCGATTGGCAAATGAAGTTCAATGTGGCCAAATGTCACTCAATGAGGGTGTCACGACACCCTCCGGACAAGCAAATTAAGTTTGACTATACTCTTCACCAGCAAATTTTTTAGCATGTTCAATCCGCCAAATATCTTGGTATCACCATCACTGACGATCTTGATTGGGGTCAACATATCTCAGAGATTACATCTAAAGCAACTAGGACTTTAGGATTCCTTAGACGGAACTTGGCTTTTGCACCTAGGCAGACAAAGGATGTTGCATAGAAAACATCGGTTCCGGGTCATTTCGGCCCATGACAAAATCGGCCCATGTCAAAATCGGCCCATGACAAAATCGGCCCATAGCAATTTCGGCCCATAAATGATTCCAAGGCTGTTATAGGGGTCAATTATCAGCCGAAATTAAAAAAAAAATGAAAAATATAGTTAATTTATGATAAAATACATGTATATACAATTTATTTTTACCCCTTTTCACCGCTCGGCATCTGTATCATTAATTTCAATAATTACCTCCCTCAGATGTGAGTTTCTCGCAATGCAAATTTTGTAATGGCAGATAAGAAATAAAAATACTATAAAAGAGGGTGTGTTTATTCAGAAAAAAGAATGTACATTAATGAACTTGGAAATTGTAGTTCTCGGGTCATTGCATATTTGTTTATATTGTTGGCATATGTCGGTAAACAAAATGACCAATAATCACTTTGCGTTGTTTCCTAATAGCGACACGTGCCTTAAAGTAACAAACAGAACAATTATCATATTACTCAAACCTCAGTCATTATTGGGGCATGAACCAATCAGCCTAATGTCTCCTAATGCATGTCTTTAACTCTTTCTTTGTTTTTTGCTTTCGGTTTCGTTTTATGAATGTAATTGGACAGGGGCAGATCGACAGCTATATGTGGGCCTAGCGCCGGGGCCCAACGAAAGACTCACATCAGCCTGTGCATCCGCGCAGTCTGATTTATGTGTAACTATGAATCATAAAGAAACCAAAGCTTCCTCATGCCTCCAGCGATCATGACCATACTGTGCGGCTTAGCAAATCGAGCTGTGTATGCTGTGCTCGTTGAGTAGCCAAGGCTTCCTCACGCCTCCAGCGATCATGACCATACTGTGCGGCTGAGCAAGCTGGTCGAATTGTAGAAATTGCTGGGCCCTTACTTACTTATTTACTTTGTGTTTCAATCGGCCTAATGTTCAAACGGCTAACTAGGGACCCAGCAAATGTTAACGCACGAAAACCTATGCATGATTCCTGTAATAAAATTGAATATTTTCTGCTGAAAACTAATCAATGCGCCTCTTATTCATAGAGTATTCCATAACGTAAATGGAAGCGTTGAAAAGCAGAAATAAGAAATACAATGTACACAACGAAACCTTTAACAATTCCATAAGCCCAATGTGACTGTGAACAACGCTTGACGTCAGTTTTCTAACCATTGGCTGCAGTGAAAACAATCAAATATCATAAACCCTTAAGCATATTTATAAAGTTCTTAAGAGTGCATTTTCTTTCTTATATATCCATTACGAAAACACACCCGCGTGACATAGTGCATTCTTTCATTTTCTCCAAAATGACTACTTTTTTGACCAAAAAAATGTGATATTTGTCTTATTTATACCCCGAGCATACGGTAGCGGTTCTAACGAGTACCCACAACATAAGTCTTGGATCAGAAATAAGCATAATATTAATAACATATAGGCCTGCCCCTTAAAACCTAAAATTTCTCTGTATAAAGTGGGATTAAGGGCGGTATTATTTTCTCGGACTTGTTAACATGATGTGATTTTTTTTTATTTGAGGAAAGAATATCAATTTCTCAAACTGAACATATTTTTCTTTTTATCATATTTTCGACTTACATGATTTAATTGGTCGTGCAAGCAAATCAATTATATGCAAAGATAGTAATTATATCATCGTTAAAATTGCGGATCGAAATTGCTATGGGCCGATTTTGTATGGGCCGATTTTGTTATGGGCCGATTTTGTCATGGGCCGATTTTGTTATGGGCCGAAATGTCCAGGGACCAAAACATTGGTTCGCCCTCAACTTGAATATGCATCACCCATTTGGCATCCCTATGTTAAAACTCAAACTCAGACCCAGCAGGTGGAGAAGGTGCAGAGGACAGCTGCTCGATGGACCTGTAGGCGATGGCGAAATAGAAGTAGCGTCGGTGAAATGCTTAATGATCTAGAGTGGCCGTCCCTGGAGGCCCGTCGTGAGCAGTCCTCTTTAACCTTCTTCTACAAGATACACTCTGATTCAGTGTCTATTGATAAAGATAGGTACTTGACCCCTGTAACCGTGTCGACCCAAACAAGGGCATCAAGAGTAAACGACTCACAATATCGTAGATACCAGTCCTATAGTGATGCCCTGAAGAACTCGTTCTTTCCTAGAACTATTCCCCAATGGAATAGTCTTCCCTCCTCTGCGGTGAATGCCAAGTCCGCAGAAGAGTTCAAAGCCCGCACAGTGTAAGATTGGGACTCAGAGGTATGCGTTTTAGGATACCTCTGTTATGCAGATTGTAAATAGTTTTAAGGACGCATCCAGTGCCTCTCACTTTTTTTCCAGCTAAATTCTAAATTTAGCCACCCAATCAACTGAGGTAATGGCCAGATATGACCGACTCAGTATAAGAAGATAGATAGATAGACTAGTGGGGGGAATGGTTCGGGGCGAAACGACTAGGGTTTGGGGGCGAAACGACTAGGGGCCAAAAAGGGAGGCGAAACGATTAGGGGGGAAACGACAAGGGGGTGCGTTTTGGCGAAATGTCTTTTTATCGTCCTGGTGTATGATCACACTGGTAAAGGCAAGCGCGCAGGGTAAGGAACAAACACACAGGATAAGGATTTTTTTCCGATCAGGATAAGCAAGAAAATGGCGGAATCGGCATCACATGTGCATGTTTGTTGTTGTTCTAGATCTCGTGTTATGGTTACTTATCAATACGGCTGCTCACATTAGCTTCACGGAAGACACATATTATTCACGAATTTATCTTCGATGGTCCGAAATCGACAGGTGCAGCCAGTCAAACGGAGAACCGGACACAGTGAAGCTACTCAACCACGAAATCCTATTATTTTACATGAAACGATCTTCTGCGAAGATGACATGCACTTTTTTGTTGGTTGTTGATATACACGTGATAAATCGGACTGTTGCAAATACGATTAAAGGAAAATTGGAAATTGGTAGGCCCACAGTGAGAAATCCTCGTTCTATTTTCAATACAACGCCTACGGGCAAGGAAATGGGTACAACGCATATGATAATACCCAAATTTAGCAGGGAAAATGGTAGTTGTATGGTCGTAGCTCTAGTAAATTTCCATCTCAAATTAGGTTTTCCGATATCAATAATTAGTCCTACATAGTTTAAAGCACCAATTTTGACCTTTAAGAAACGTTCAAAATTTGTGTGACTTGTCTTGGCATGCGCATTGCTCTGGTTCTAGCAATTTATGATAATCCCCTATGGGGGATAGATGGATAGGGTTCATCGCGATCATGATTTAGAGAAATGATATATATGTCCATGCAGTATTTCTTGTAGAAAATTGTATGTTTGTTCTTTTGCTGAAAATAAGGTAGACAACCTCGCCATATTCGTGAGATATACCTATTGCATGGTCACTTAAGGGCCTGATATGATTTGGCTCCTTTCTGGCCCCCACTCAAATCCTCTTCAGTGTGTATCGTTTCACTTGCTAACAGGCTTAGTTAATTGAAACATAGAGAAACAAATTGTCTCGTCTTCATGTATATTCAGAATAACTTGACTTTTGATGTGTCTGTATTGAGTTAATAAATTATGACGAAAATAGTAAGAGAAGTGTGATAAAAAGTATATCCCTTCGAATGAAAAAGACAATAGAAAGTGCCTTTGGAAGCACCTAATTATATAGGTTTCAATTGGCGCATTAATATATCAGGTAGAACTGCTAACCATTTGTACACTAAGTGTGTCGTATCTAGTTACCCCACCCACTTACATTATCATGGAGATATACGACAAATGAAACATCACAGGATCAAAATAAAACAAGTTCCAAATTATTCATTGAGTTCTAACTAAGAACATGAGTAGTAACAGCATATATTTATCTTTACTGTGAACGGAGTTATGGCAATTTAAAGTATGTTCATGTATTGGTAACTGAATTTTTATGCCAGCCTCGGTAGCTCAGTCGGATGCGCGTCTGACTGGTTATCAGGAGGAAGCGGGTTCAATACCTGCCGGGGTCGGTAACATTCCTTCGAGGAGATTGATCATGAAACTTTTTCTAAGGCCATTCTCTACCTTCCGCTGATTCAAGAAGGGCAGTTATCAATTTCTAGCGAAAGAATGTGCACTGTACTGGCTAACCGCTTACGTATACGCATGCCCAGGAAAAATGTGGATAGGTAAACTGACCGACTCAAAAATGAGCAGGTCAGTTTACCTAAACATAAGCGGTTAACCAGAATGGTGCACATTCTTGATCAATCTCCACGAAAGAAGGTTGCCGACCCCAGTAGGTATCGAACCCAAGTCCAGTCAGACGCGCACCCAACTGAGCTACCGAGGCCGGCCTAGAGAGATAGGGGAGACAAAAAATAAAATAAAACAGAAAATACTCAGATACCTTCAATTTATTTAATATTTGTGTCTAAAACTTGTGTGTGCAGAGTGATCTTGATCCACACTGTTTGCAAACATTATTCAAAACATTGTTGTGGGTACAGAATATACTGTTGCCTCATCCGAGGCGATTATATCGTGCAGCCACATCATATACTACTGACAAGAAATAAGAAAGTTTATCCCAAATTATCTTTGGAACACATTCTAACGAGGGTTTGTTTTACAAAATCCTAAAAATATGTTGTGGGTCCATGTTAAGATTAATTAAAAGTATCACAATGTACACGAACGAGTCCCCGCCCATAGGGGCTTGAAAAAATAGTTGGGCTGCATGATGCTTCCATGCAGAGCTGAATCCGGCCCGCACACTAGTACTGGTAAACCGCTTAGAGGATCTAAGCCTGTCCAGGAACCGCGGTGCTAGGCGGACCGTCCATGCTAATAAACCCTATTGGTTTCATTGGGCGACAGGGCTTGAGATGTCATTCCATCTCAATGTCGGGTGAAAGTCCGACAAAATTGGAAGCAGCCTCTCCAAAATGATCTTTACAGTGTTGATGGGGACGTTAAACCTCAAATCAAACAAACGAACGAAAAAAACAACAATTTAAGTTTGAAAAAAGGTAATTAAGAAAGCAAGGAAACATGACCAGTCAACAAATGAGTCAGCCCGTTAACCAACTGCGAATTGATCTTGTCTTCTAACATTAAACAGAATCATTAAATTTATCCATTTTTTGTATAGTTATCAATTAGTATGTCTTTGCTACTAACGATTTTGACCAGTCATAATATCACAGGCTTAAAGTTATAGTTTAAAAACAAAATTAAATTTCAAATTGATTTTAATTAAAATCTTCTTTAAAATGTTCCTTCCACAAACATTACTGAAAACAAACCCAAAACAATTAATTGTCAATTTGAACTTGGCATCCCAGCTAACAAAGAAACGTTTTTAGAACGTTTCAAAAACGTTTCCAAAAACGTTAAAAACGTTTTTTGGTGAACGTTTAAATAACGTTTATATGGAAAGGTTTTTTTACGTCGCAAGGACGTTTTTGATAAACGTTTGAAAAACGTTCATAAAACGTTCAAAAAACGTTTAAAATATGTTATTCTCAGCAGTAAATATACCTATTGAAAACGTTTATAAAAGAAGTTCTTAGAACGTTTTGGGGAACATTTGAATAACGTTCATATGGAAGGTTTATATCAACCTGGTAAATAAACCAGGAAGATTTATTTTAAAAGCCTTTGTCTTCATATGTTTTTTATGACTTCATTAAGTTGTTTTTTCCCTTTGAAGTCATCTAGCGGTTATTCTTGAAGTCCAGATGTAGTAGGCGGGTCTTAGGCGGTGCTTTACTTTTCTAAAGTGAAGATTACATTGGAATTTGACATGGTGTTGTAAACAGTGAAGTTTACTATTCACTATATATCAAATCATATTAACTGATTAAACATTACGATAACACAACCGTGCGACATAGTGCATTTTAACGTCTCAAAAATGGCTACTTTTTCTGGTGAAAATCCATAGATTGTGAGTGCTCGTTAGAACCGCCTCATTGAGGTTCTCACGAGTACCCACAACCTATGTCTTGGAGTAAAAATAAGAAAAAAAAAATAATGTTTACCCCTGTAAACTCCAGTTTTCTCTATACAAAGTGGGGTGTAAGGGGGTGTTTATTTCACGGACTTGTTCACGCGATGAACAGTGTGAAACAAGATCACTGACATTACTAAAACACGCCTATTCAAATATATTGAACAATTTACCACCAAAAATTGAAAAAGTCTGATATTTTTCATATTTCGGCTCATAACATAGATTGTGGATACTCGTCAGAATCACATCGGCGAGGCGATTCTAACGAGTACCCACAATCTATGTTTTTGAGCAAAAATAAGAAAAATATAATGATAACCCCTGTAAACCCCAGTTTTACTGTATAAAAGTGGGGTTCAAGGGGGTCAAACTCATATAAGAGTGTTTCAGGCAAGAAGAAGTGGTTATTTCATGTAAAAATATTGTGGGTGTTCCGTAAAATTGACAACTGTAAACCATATAGAATATATATGCTTTAATAGTGTGTAAATAAAATGATGTCCATATTACTTTTTTATCTGAAGCCCTGTCAATCACTTTACCAAGTCCATGTAATGAACGTCCCTGTAGACCCTGTTTTATATAAAGAAAACTTGGTTTACTGGGAAATTCATTATTTTCTTATTTTTGTTCGAAGACAGGTTGTGGGCACTCGTTAGAACGAGCATCCGCATCCTTTGTTTAAAGCAGTCTTGATAAAACTTCTACAAATTTTCATCATGAAAATGCTGTTTTTGATTTAAAAAAAATGTTCAACAAATGCATCGGTGTAGATTGAACGTTTCAAGAACGTTTTCACGACGTTTTGTTCAAACGAATCATTTTGATTGATTACTTTTGAATAAATAACAGATATTTGGTCATAAAATTAATCAAATGCAGTCAGAAAACTTGTCGTCACCTTCAGTAAACCGAAAACATGTCACTTTTTACGAATATTGTCATGCAACAGATGTGTGTTTACTTCATTGGTCGCGAAAACATATGACAGCCACCGAATTCAAACAATCGCGCATTACATATACATTATATTATTATTCGGTGCAAATAAAACAAGACCCACATGCAATTAAATCATCAAATCAAAGTTACCTGGAGCAAAATGAGCCGGAAAAACACTAATTCCGTGAGGCGTTCGATTTTCTTTGTTCTTTGTTCCAAGAATATTGGCGGAAAGAAAGTGCACATTTATATCAACAAATTCTGCAACATTTATAGAACGTTTTCAAAACGTTAGTAAAAATTTGGTTTTTCTGTAACCTTTTTATAACTTCTTCGAAAAGTTTTTGACATGTTATGGAATACGCTCTAGGTTTTGTAGAAGGGAAGTATTTTTTATTTGATTGCCAACAGTCATCGCAGTTCGACACAGAAAAAAAACGTTAGAAAAACGTTTGCAAAACGTCACGTTCTGCGTAACCATTTTGAAACCTATAATAAACGTTACGATAACGTTTTGTGTTTACTGGGATTATATTAACCTGGCCAAATTGTCCTACCCAATATTTTTTGCTCGCCAAATTGTCCTTGGCCGAATTGTCCTAGGTCAAATCGTTCAGGCCACATCGTCCTAGATTCATAGTGGGGTGGTGATGTATTATATTGTTAGAACCAGAGCATTGTACATGCCAAGACAAGGCACACAAACTTTGAACGTTTTCTAAAGGTCACAACTGGTGCTTAAAACTATTTTGGACTAATTATTAATATCGGAGAAACCTAATCTGAGATGGAAATTTACTAGAGCTGCGACCATACAACTACCATTTTCCCCGGACAATTTTGTGTCTTATCATATGCGTTGTACCTATTTCCTTGCCCGTGAGCGTTGTACTGAAAATGAAACTAGGATTTCTCACTGTGGGCATTCCAATTTCGATTTTTCCTTAAATCGTATTTGCAACAGTCCGATTTTTCATGTGTATGTCTACAACCAACAAAAAAAGTGCATGCCATCTTTCAAGAAGAGCGTTTCGGGAACAAGACAATTCATCGACAAGACAATTCATCGACACGGTTTTTGGAGACATTTCATCGACACAAATGAAGACAACTCATCGACACTTTTTGAAGACAATTCATCGACACATTATTATGTTGAAATTATACACAAGTTGATAAAATGAAGACACTGTTTTGAAAATGAAATGATCTTTCATCACGTTTATGATCAAAATAACGAATTTAGAAACATTTAATTCAATAATTTGGCTTATTGACCCTTTTAACCGCATAAAAGAAAATGTATACGGAACTTGGTCAAATATTATTCAAAACTTTCATAATCAAAATAAAAAAGATGGCAAGTGAAGCTTGATTGTGAGTTACATATATGTTTGCATTTTTTCCCTAAATTTTCAGCATTAAATAAGATTCTGCTCAAATCAAAACGATTCTAACGATAACGCCTAACGTTTATAGGCAGAAATATGAAACGTAAACATAATCCCATTTAACCCATTTAGTACCATATACCCCAAAACGGGTACCCTGGCAAACAGTGTAGGCTCAGCTCAGACGCCACAGAACGCGGCGTCTGATCAGGGCCTACACTGTTTGCAAAATGTTCAGCTATTTTCCAAAACAAATTTAGTTGAAAACACAACCTGACAACCCTACATTTTAAAATGGACTCATGCTATATATAAGGAGGAGGATTCCATTTGGTACAAAAATGGTTAAACTGAACTTTTACCCCTAAAGTGGGAGTAATCAAGGTCCATCACATGGGCTTATTATCTAGATGATAATTCACCGACACGGTTTATATCTCATGATCAGAATTAGGTATCTAAATGCGAATTGTACAAATCTCGAGGCCAAATTATCCTTCAACTCCAGTGGTCGCACTATCAATAGACACATCCAAAGTCTACGTCACACAAGGTCAAAGGTCATTAGCCTCGTTTTATCTGGTGGGCAAAAAAACTTCCGGTTCCATACTCTACCGTTGATGTAGCACGAATTATTTTCTGTAATAACTATTGTTAAATCGTCTTTCTCTCAAAACTGTTTGCCACAAACCATTTTTGACATTAAACTGCTTCTTTTTCGTATAAAGTTGGATAGAAAATATACATGCTTTAATCTTATTTCCATTCGTTAAATAAAGCGCATCGACTACTTTTTGGCATGATGGTGGGTAGTTTTATAACGCTGTTTAGGCAACAAAATGTGCGATAAAATGTCAGAAGAGACTGGTTCTATATCATTTATTACTTCAAAAACACAAACTGACAAGGATCAGTTAATTTTGTGGCGAAGAAATGAGTTTAATCACACGATAAATATTCGAAATTCTCATTGACACTGTACGGCAACAGTCATGTTTTGCCAACCAGATAAAAGAGTATCCCTACAGGGGAGGTAATTGGTGCATGCGCAGTGAAATGTAAACAAGGTCACGTGTCAAAACATTGGATCCGTATATACTGCCACTACATAGCAAGCAGCATCCTAAAAGCTACATGCTATCCTCAGTTACTTTAAGACATCTCCCCGACAGTCACTGTTTTGCGACATCAAATCAGACGAGGCAAACTATTGCGGTTAAAATGGTCAATAAGCCAAAATATTGACTTAATTTTTTTAAATGCGTAATTTTGATCATAAACGTGATAATAGATAATTTTATTTTCAAAACGTTGTATAATTTCAACATAATAATGTGTCGATGAATTGTCTTCAAAAAGTGTCGATGAATTGTCTTCAAATGTGTCGATGAATTGTCTCCAAAAACCGTGTCGATGAATTGTCTTGTCGATGAATTGTCTCGATTCCAGCGTTTCATGTAAAATAATGAAATTTCGTGGTTCAGTAGCTCCACTGTGTCCGGTTCTCCGTTTGACTGGCTGTAACTGTCGAATTCGGACCATCGAAGATAAATTTGTGAATAATATGTGTCTTCCGTGAAGCTCTTGTGAGCAGCCGTATTGATAAGTAACCATAACACGAGACCCAGAACAACAACAAACCTGCACATGAGATGACGATTCCGCCATTTTCTTGCTTATCCTGATCGGAAAAATTTACTTATCCTGTGTGTTTGTTCCTTACCCTGCGCGCTTGCCTTTACCAGTGTGATGATTGTCATTTGATGTGTCGCCAGATCTGAATCTAAATCCTGAGCCAAGCTTAAGCATTTTAGGCAAATCGCTTCACCCACGCAGAAAGTGTTGGATTTCACCCACATTGACGTCACAGGTGTCGGGACAACTCGGCACATAGCAAACTCGGCACATACCCAACTCGGCACATAACCAACTCGGCCCCTACAAACTCGGCACATAGCAAACTCGGCCCACAGTAGTTATAATGGTTATTAAGCTGTACAGTAATACTTTATTTGCCTGTTTTATTATTATTGTTTTATAATAATTATATGTATGCTTATTAAATAAAAAAGTTTCTTTTTTTTTTTTTTTTTGCATTTTAAAAACAAATCATTTAAATCGATCAATAAGCTCTGGATATGACTTAATTGCTACACTAATTATCTGATTAATCAGGCGATGACTAAAGCTGTGAATATGATATTTGGGACTCATTGCGACCCATGATAGCCCAGCCGAGTTGATGGGCGTATTGTCAAACAAGAGATTGCCCAGCCGAGTTGATGGGCGTCTTGTCAAACGATATTTTTTCCTTGTTTTCAATAAAAATAGGTTGTGGGTGCTTGTTAGAACCACCTCATTGAGGCGGTTCTAACGAGTACCCACAACCTATGTCTTGTTTTTTTTTTTTTTTTTAATATTTATTCGCTGGTAAATTTAAGAAACAACTTAAATATTTGAAACTTAAATAGTTGAAATTGTATTGTAAAAAAAATCTTCATATTTTGTTTTTTAATAAAGATCTACTCCATTAAATATTGATGTTTGCTCCCTATTTAGTTGGTCCCTATTTCACAGGTAACTTTAATTTGATTATTTGTTTGGTTATGCAATTATCATTACCAAGTGAACAATAGATAATTGACCCAAACAGCTAATTATGTGCCGAGTTTGTCATGTGCCGAGTTTGTTATGTGCCGAGTTTGTCATGTGCCGAGTTTGCTATGTGCCGAGTTGTCCCACAACCGACGTCACAACATGGCCTTCTCCCGATACTATTTTCGGTCAATTCCCATGTCAGCCACCTTTGGGACAGAAACCGAAAGTCAATCAATTACAAAAGTAAGTGTTTTTACTCCGCTGTTAAATAGCATTTCGCCATTTTTTAGATGATTATCTTTCTTCTTTTAGTGTTTTTCAAATACACAACAAATCCTGGATTGTATGCAGAAATATTCAAGAAAACCTGGTTTTCTTCAAGGCACTCAAACGTGCACGGGCCTGATACAAATATCAAACATTTTTATCTTCTCATTTTCACACGAAAGCTTAGCGCAATTTCGACGGCATGTTTATCTGTTCTAAATAAATTTTAAAGAAAGTTGACAGAAAGTTGAGTGTGTAGCTAGTGGGGCTTGATAGCTCATTATATCCCCACAAATGAAATTTGGGGGGGGGGGGGGGGGGGTAGCCTGGCAACCCATAACTCCGTTCACCTATCTATCTTCATATACTGAGTCGGTCAAACTTGGCCATTACCTCAGTTGCAACCTAAGGTTGAGCAACGGTTCTTTCAATTTTTTGTTGCAAGACTAATTTTCTGCAGGTATTTTTTAAACATTTGACTGAATGCCTATGAGAATCTCAAGATTTCAGAAAATAAACATCACTTCTGTTTATTCTACAGCCATCTAGAAATGCAGGGCGTGTTTGGGGCATGTTCTCATAACTCCGTTCACCCAAATTTATTTGATCATCATAAGTAATCAGATTCATTCTATGAATATTATACATGAAGAGTATTTTATTTAGACTGTCCACTATTCTAATTTGTTGATACTTTTTATTTTCAGTCACATGCTTGTCACTGGTTAGAGATTATTTTGGGGACCCCTAAAATATTAAACATTTTGTGACAAATTTCGATTTCTGTGAATTAAATTGTAAGTCAAAACTGAATTTCTTCAAAACAGGTTGAAATGTTAGTTATTTACTACAAATTCTGATGTGTGATAACTGTAAAAATGATTGCTTTTCATATTAATCAAAGAAGAGGGTGAACGGAGTTATGATGTTGAACGGAGATAGGAGAAAATGGGATATATAGGAGTGAGCTTGTCAGTCTGTCGGTCGGTCTGTTGACTTGGTTTCCAGACGATTACTCAAAAAGCGCTTCACCGATTTTTATAATTTTTGGTACACTGATGTAACACATATAAAATACAGGTCAAGTTCGATTTCCACTACAATTCGTCAATTTTCGACATAGTTATGGCCCCTTTCAAGTGAACAATACTATCAAGCCAGTTTTTGTGGGGGTATTCATCACCTTTAGTGATAGCTCTAGTTGAACCAGTTCTCGAACGGGACCATTTCTCCAACCAAACAATGGTTTTAGCCAGATTTTTACTGTTATAGAATATTCTCTGCTCTATTTATCTATCTATATATCCTGCAGCACCCTCTCGCGAGGATTATGTGCAGCTGCGCGCGTCAGAAAAAGAAAAGTGTGATAGAAGAAAAAGTATTAGATTTTAGGAGAATTGAAAGTAAAAACAGTGTTAGTAAAGTAGAGATTAAAAGCAGATAAAAACAATGTTTCACGGTTCATGGCATTGAGTGATGGAGGGTGCATATGGTCGATCTGAAAGAATCCAGATCGAAGCACACAACAGCATGAGGAGGAAGGTGATTCCATTGTACCACAGCCAAGGGGAAGAAACTGTATTTATAGTAACTGGCAGTAGTAGGGATTTGAATATAGTGCATAGTATGCATGTTTTTAGTAGTTCTGATTGGATGTCGGATGTATGTAGGGAGCGGAATCTCGACAAGACTATATACTATCTTGTAGAACAATAAGAGGCGAGCGTCTGCCCGCCTCTGTTCCAATGATCTCCATTCCAGGGTATTAAGCATCTGGGTCACACTACTATATGAAGAGTAGTCATGTTTGACCCATCTAGCTGCTCTTCTTTGGACTTGCTCAACCTTGTTTATATTTGACTGGGTATATGGGCTCCACACAGGGGAGGCATACTCAAGCTGGGGCCTAACAAGGGTATTATAAGCTGTTTCACGTATGCCTTGATGTTTGGTGCGTATATTCCTACGTATGAAGCCCAGGGTCCGATTTGCTTTGGTGGTCACGTTATGAATGTGGGTGTTCCAAGTTAAATCACGGCTGAACTCAAGGCCCAGGTACTTGGCATGATCAGCCTCCTGGAGGACTTCACCGTGGAGAATGTAATTGTGTCTAATGGGTTTTTTAGAACGGGAAATGTGTAGGACCTGGCATTTACCCGGGTTAAATTCCATTTCCCAGTTCTTTTCCCAAGTTTCAAGCTTTTGGAGGTCCCTTTGCAATAAGGTACAGTCAGCATCACTGCGGACAGCCAAATATATTGCCGTGTCATCTGCAAAAAGTCTGACCTGTGAGTGGATCTGCTCTGGTAGGTCATTGATGTATAAAAGAAACAGGATCGGTCCCAGTACTGATCCTTGGGGAACCCCAGATGTGACCGGAATTTGGGATGAGGTTTCCCCCTCTAGGGCTACACGTTGAGTACGGCCAAAAAGGAAAGCTTTGATCCAGTTTAGGGTGTTTGAGGTTATGCCATGTTGGTGCAGTTTGTGGAGTAATTTAATATGGCTAACCTTATCGAATGCTTTACTAAAATCCAGGAGTATCAGGTCAGTCTGGTGACCTGCTGATAGATTTCGTGCAAGCTCATCAACAAGTTGGATGAGCTGTGTTTCGCAGGACCTCCTTTCCCTAAATATTTGTACCATATATTATGCTGGTATGCAAACGGCTTTAACTCTGAAGAGCCCCAACTTCGAGCCTCGTTCTGAAGCTCACATGGGTCATGAAGAATGACTGCGCAAGATCAAATTTTCAAGGGACACAATGAAAATATCAAGTAAACTCCAAAGTTTCACTCAGTCAACTGCTTTTTTCTTTCTGTAAACCAGAGTTCCCACTCTCGCAAAATCTTATGTGAATCATGCAAAGAAAATAAAACTCAAGCACAATTTTTTCCGTCGGGCGAAATTGAGCGTGTACAAAATTGAATGGGGCGAATCAGCCGATTTTTCCCCTTGGACACAATTGGCGCATCCGAAATTGTCTGGGACGAATCGACCGATTCCCTGAAATAGATTTTTGACAAGCTAGTAGAGTATGATATCGCGATATGAAAATGTAAATAAATGTACCGGTATTAAAAATGCGACCATCAAACAAGCCGCAAACATGGTGATAAAAAGTGAGAAATTCAATAATCTTTCATATGAAAGGAAGTAAAGGGATGTTGGCACACGTTTATTATACCCCCACAAATGAAATTTGGGGGGTATATAGGGGTGAGCTTGTCGGTCGGTTGGTTGGTCTGTTGACTTGGTTTCCAGACGATAACTAAAAAAAGCGCTTCACCGATTTTTATAATTTTTGGTATACTGATGTAACATCATAAAATACAGGTCAAGTTCGATTTCCACTACAATTCGTCAATTTTCCACATAGTTATGGCCCCTTTCAAGTGAAAAAATTGCAAAATGCCGCTGTTGTACTATCAAGGCAGTTTTTGTGGGGGTATTCATCACCTTTAGTGATAGCTCTAGTTAAATAATATTATACTCTCCTGATCGCTGATTTGCTCAAGTTGTCAACGCTATTAAACCGTTTACACCAGAGGCGGGCCTTGTTCATAAGCCAACAATTAACAATGTGACAACATGTGAAAACTAGTCTATCAAGATATACCAGTTACATCTTTTCAATCCCTTTGTAATTGACACGTGTAGATGCTAAATATTATTCCGCCAAAACAGAGCAAAGCAGACGCTGTTTTTTTCTACGCGTCTGTAAACCATTATTCATTTATTAATCGTAGAATTGGGGTATTACAAAGTGACATTTTCTATTTAAACCCGTTTCATGATTAGCCTGCGAGAAAAATATTTTTGCCATTTTTAACGGATGAAAGAAATATGCCCCACGTGCATGCTTTTTGGTCTCCGACAGGTGAACACGCTAAATATGTTTCCGGCCAAAACACAGCAGAGCAGACGCTGGTTTTTTCTAAGCATCTGTATGCAGTTTTTCATTTATTAATAAACATAGAACCGGAGTTTTGCAGGTTGACATTTTCTATACCGACCTGTTTCATGTTTAGCTTGTGAGAAAAAATATTTTTGCAGTGTTTTTAATGGATCTTTTATGAAAGAAATATGCCCCAATTGAAATCAATAAAAATCATGCATGCTTATTAGTTCCGACTAAGTTCTGTAGCCAGGGAAAAAGCATGGACTTTTAAAAATTTAGGCATTACAAAAACTTCCGTACTTCATGACCTTTAGCTTTGTTTACCGTTAAATTCCAAAGCATTATGGACAAGTATACAGGTTTTCTCACACATTTCGTTTCATTGTAAAATTTCATACCCCCAAAATTTGATTCTTACCCCCAGTTTTTGTATACAGGGGGTAAGTTTACCCCAAAAAACAAACATAGGTGGGAACACTGGTAAACACAGGTGTAATAATGACGAAAATCACTCCCATATAGGGATGCGATGGATAACAGCATTGCGTTAGGTGCACAAGATGTGAAAATCTGGAGTGCAGAGTACCTTGCTTTAGTCTTTATTTAATAATTCAATTTTTGTTTGTTTGATTTGAGGTTTAACGTCCCTGTCAACACTATAAAGGTCATTTTGGAGACGATGCTTCCATTTCGGGGACTTTTACCCGACATTGAGATGAAATGACATCTCAAGCCCTGTCGCCCAATGAAACCAATAGGGTTTATTAGCATGGACGGTCCGCCTTGCACAGCGGTTCCTGGAAGGCTTAGATCCTCCAAGCGGTTTACCAGTACTAGTGTGCGGGCCGGATTCAGCTCTGCATGGAAGCATCATGCAGCCCATATATTTCTTCAAGCCCCTATGGGCGGGGGCTTAATAATTCAATCCGTTCATATAATAGTTTCTACTTATTTTGAAAAGTAAGTTTTGTTTGATTTGAGGTTTAACGTCCCCGTCAACACTGTAATGGTCATTTTGGAGACATTGCTTCCAATTTTGTGGGACTTTTACCCGACATTGAGATGAAATGACATCTCAAGCCCTGTCGCCCAATGAAACCAATAGGGTTTATTGGCAGGAACGGTACGCCTTGCACCCCTGTTCCTGTACAGGCTTAGATCCTCTAAGCGGTTTACTTGAAAAGTAAGTAAATTGAAAAACATGTCATGTTGGTTTGGGTTAATTTTTGCTTCTGTTTTCATACAAATTAAATAGTTCAAGAAATGGTACCATTAAGTTATTCGGTACCTTGTTTTACCGACTGTAAAACCAGTGCTTCTCACAGGCAAACAAATGGCGTCATCAATAACAAATCCTACGTCAAAACATTATCGAAATCCACTCTTTAAATGTAGATGTTAGAGAAAATCAAAGTTGCTTTCTCTTGATAAATAAATTGAAATAGTGTCCAAAATGGTTCGAGATGTGGTACATGGAGGCTAAGTGCACTTGCCTCCTATGTTAATGGCCCAGTTAGAACCCTGGTGGCGGTGATTAGTCATTGTCTGAACACGCTCCATTAGCATCATTTGCAGGGATAACTGTTAAAAAGTGCACCGTCCTTCAGATCGGGATATTAACTGGAGCCCCCATGCAGGGAGAGTCATACCCTGTTCTACCGTAATTGCATGATTACTGTGTAGGCTATTATCCTGCAGTCCTAGTGGAAATAGTGTCCAAAATGTTTCGAGATATGGCACATGGAGGCTAAGTGCACTTGTCTCCGACGCTAATGGCCCCCGGTTCGAACCCCGTTGGTGGTGATTATTGGAAAAGATTTTGCAAAGACTGCTTCTTGGCATTCAAGTGATTCAACCCTGTAAATGATGCCAATGGAGCATGTTCAGACACTGAAATTTGTCACCGCTTCGAGTAATGGTCAAATGTGATAGATCACAGTATAGATAGATAGATAGATTAAATTTGCTTTGCATGCTGCTTACTTATCCCTGGTGTATTCAACAACATACTGGTATATCTGCAAAGACTATAATCGAAGACATGATAGTGGTAAATCAGTGTCAAGAAACAGATTCAGGGTTATTATTATCAGAATTGTTACTTGTGACATAGTATGATACACACATCAAATGACATTCATTCACCAAGAAATCGAATGCTAGACAGCAGCAGGGCCTGACAAATCCAAAAATTTTCCACTTGCCCACCGGGCAAGTAAAATATTTTTGCACTTGCCCAGCTCAAAATCCTACTTGCCCAGGATTTTGGAACTCAAAGTGGAGTTGGATACGGGGGTGGGGGTGACAATGGTGACGACCGACATTTATAAATATAGTCCAAGGTTTCTGTAAAGTTTCAAGCACAACCACTTTCCATTAGGATCTAGTTATTTCACGTTTGAGTTTCTGTCTCTTTGGTGTCTCTGATGGGAGATCAGGGTTAATTGTATCGATTCCTGATCATTGCATTCACTTCTGTTTATTTGCCTGTGCGCGGTAATACGGTAGTTGTCACAGTCAATAACGGTACTTTTTTCAGTTAATTGACATAATACCTTTACCGATTAGCAATTTAAGATACAGTTATATAAACTCATTTAGCTTGACACGCATGATGAACAAGAGCTGCAGCCGATATAGATCTACTCAAAAGAAGTGACAGGGCAGCGAGATAAAAGATTAAAAGAATGCAATTTATTTAGCTTGAACCACAAGACGAGGACTCTCCTCGATCCAAAACGAACCCAAACTTTCACACCCGCCCTACAAGCAAGTTCTATGCGATCATTATTTCCGCCATCCAAATTGTCGTCCATAAACCACCACTCCCATTTTTCTGCACGCGATCGGTAAATGACGTCATCCGACCCCAGCAACCCTACACGCGTTTAACGTCATTGTTTTATTTTAATGGGGCGTATCTCTTTCATTAAAAAAATGTTTGGAACCGGTAAAAAATATTTTCTCGCTAGCTAAACGGTTGTGGATAGAGGCGCGACCAATCCGCGGTTACCAACATTAAAAAAATCGACTTTTCCCCGCCAGCGTCTGCTATTTGGCGCCAAAACATAACCATTCACGAGATAGTAGAATAGTCCGTTTTTACTACCGTAAGATGTAGCAAAGTAGAAGTAAAAAAAAAGATCAGGAATCGATGCAATTAACTTACTCCACCCATCAAAGAAACCAAAGGGAAAGAAACACAAACATTAAGCGACCAGACCATAATGGAAACCTAAACAAATCTTCTTAGGAGCTATTAAATCATTTTCACATTGATTGTGGATTAAATTTTATGGCAGGGACAAACGCAAATTAGAGACATAACTTAATCTTATTTTCACACCTTGTCACGCTTATCGATACACCAGAAATGAAAGACACTCACCGCCGGGCAATCGTGCTTTATTGGTAAATATATGACAGGGATTAACAATAGTGTCATTATTGAACCGTTATAAAAACATAGATGGTTTTGTCTCTGAATTGCCGACAAAGCGGATATTATTGTGATTTACTTACGGGTCTAGTTTTACCGTATTTAAGGACCAAAAAGACTGACAGTTATAAACGATTTTTTCGCACTTGCCCGACCGGGCGTCGAAAGGTCAAAGTGCACCTGCCCGGCGCGATTTCGGACTTGTCCCGGGCGGCCGGGCAATGGATTTGTCAGGCCCTGCAGCAGACAGGTGATCGTCTTTCACATTTTTTAGACAGATCCAGTATTTTGAGACACAACTTTCAGGGATTTACCGAGTGGGGTGAATTGTTCATCCTTGGTGAGAGAGACCTTTGCCTTACCAGATTAGAAAAAAGTATTTTGACTTCGTCCTGTTTTTATAGTGTTGACGGGGACGTTGAACCCATATTCAAACAAACAAACAAATTGGTCTCAAGGGAATCAAGAGCCTGGTAACTCAGTGGTTATTGCACTTGCATCTGATGCTAGAGGTCCCCGGTTTGATTTCCAAAGCGGTGAAAAATTTCCGTGTCTGAACATGCTCCATTGGCATCATTTACAGGGTTGAATCACTTGAATGCCATGAAGCAGTCTTGCAAAATCTTTTCTATTGATGCAGGACAGCTATCAGACAGACTGAAATATTTTTAGGAAAGAATTAGTATCTGTTGGACTGTCAGCATATTTGTTGTCTTGCTTAGATATTTAACATACACTGTGTCCCCTCCCAGGGTTAAGGCAACATTGGAAGAAAGAAGAAAGAAAGTTCCCTGACACAGTTTTTGGAGACAGTTCCAGAGTTCTCGGAAACGCTGAATCCGGCGTATTTTTATGCCAGTTTTTAATTTTGTACACATAAAATTTCCTGCTGTGGATTCTTAACCCTTATCTTGCTGAATATTCATTTAAGCCACACCCATTTCTGTCTATCAACCAATCAAATTATTTGATGTAATTTATTACTACAAATTCATAAACTGAATGTCAAACAGTGTAGATCCTGATCAGATGGCTTCTTCAGAAGCCATCTGATCTGGATCTACACTGTTTGCAAAGCTAGGGGTTGTCGTGAACAGCAAGATAAGGGTTATAAATGCCATTTTTTTCACCTGACACATCCGTAATAGTGTAAAAATGACCTTAATCACATCAAAAGATGACAGCGGGTGTCCAATTGATCTCCAAATTTAGCTACATGTACCTTATATAAAGCAGGGTTCTCACTGGGATTTTGAAAATTGGACTTTTCTATTGATACTATCCAAAAAGATGGAGTCAGAAATGAAAAAGTTAGAGTAAATTACTCCGAATTTGGAGTTATATAATGAGAACTCTGTAAAGGTCTAAAAGTTGCTGCCAGCATTTCAACAGATGACCTTGTTCCTCCAACTAAGCACTGTAGAGTTAACCAATTATTGGGATTTTAGGCCCCTGCTGCTAGAACTGACATATACTGTTTGTTATGCCCCCAACTTTGAAAAAGTTGGAGGGGCATATTGCTTCTGGTTCGTTCGTCCGTTCGTCCGTTCGTCCGTTCGTCCGTTCGTCTGTTCGTCCGTTCGTCCGTTCGTCCGTTCGTCCGTCCGTTACGCTTTTGATGCATAGCATAACTAAAGAACCGTGTATGCTAGGGTTTTGAAATTTCATATATGGATTCCTCATGGAAAATTAGCTGACGGGTATTTTTTTTCTCGTCCGGATTATGCCCCCTTCAAGAGTTATTGCCCTTTGAAATTTTTTTAATAAAATCTTGTCAGCAAGATATCTCAAAAACTATTGGAGCTAAGGCCTTGAAAGTTGGTGATTATATTGGTGGTGATGAGTAGATGAACTGATTAACTTTTGACAAAATTCCGAAAAATACTTTGTGAGTTATGGCCCTTTGTCATTTTGGTAATTTGTGCCCATTGTAATGTATGCTAAAAGTGATGCATAGCACAACTTTAGAACCGTGTATTCTAGGGTTTTGAAATTTCATATATGGATTCCTCATGGAAAATTAGCTGACGCGTATTTTTTTTCTTGTCCGGATTATGCCCCTTTTAAGAGTTATTGCCCTTTGAAATTTTTTTAATAATATTTTGTCAGCAAGATATCTCAAAAACTATTGGAGCTAGAGCCTTGAAAGTTGGTGAATATATTGGTGGTGATGAGTAGATGAACTGATTAACTTTTGACAAAATTCCGAAAAATACTTTGTGAGTTATGGCCCTTTGTCATTTTGGTAATTTGTGCCCATTGTAATGTATGCTAAAAGTGATGCATAGCATATCTTTAGAACCGTGTATGCTAGGGTTTTGAAATTTCATATATGGATTCCTCATGGAAAATTAGTTGACGCGTATTTTTTTTCTTGTCCGGATTATGCCCCTTTTAAGAGTTATTGCCCTTTGAAATTTTTTTAATAAAATTTTGTCAGCAAGATATCTCAAAAACTATTGGAGCTAGAGCCTTGAAAGTTGGTGAATATATTGGTGGTGATGAGTAGATGAACTGATTAACTTTTGACAAAATTCCGAAAAATACTTTGTGAGTTATGGCCCTTTGTCATTTTGGTAATTTGTGCCCATTGTAATGTATGCTTAAAGTGATGCATAGCATATCTTTAGAACCGTGTATGCTAGGGTTTTGAAATTTCATATATGGATTCCTCATGGAAAATTAGCTGACGTGTATTTTTTTTCTCGTCCGGATTATGCCCCTTTTAAGAGTTATTGCCCTTTGAAATTTTTTTAATAAAATCTTGTCAGCAAGATATCTCAAAAACTATTGGAGCTAGAGCCTTGAAAGTTGTTGAGTATATTGGTGGTGATGAGTAGATGAACTGATTAACTTATGACAAAATTCAGAAAAATACTTTGTGAGTTATGTCCCTTTGTCATTTTGGTAATTTGTGAAAAACATTGTCATCGTTCTAGCGCCTGCATTTCTTCACCAATTTCAATATAACTTCACACAAATGTTCCTTATAAAAAAATCTCAAGCGAGTTCGACTTTCAAGGTCATGACCTCAAGGTCAAGGTCACTGTGGCTATTTTTAGAAAAACTTTGTCATCGCTCTAGCGCCTACATTTCTTCACTAATTTCAATATAACTTCACACAAATGTTCCTTATAAAAAAATCTCGAGGGAGTTCGACTTCAAGGT
Organism: Lucinisca nassula; assembly: GCA_963580285.1. NCBI lineage: Eukaryota > Metazoa > Mollusca > Bivalvia > Lucinida > Lucinidae > Lucinisca > Lucinisca nassula. The sequence continues at coordinate 74,144,954 of OY757013.1, forward strand.
CATGACCTCAAGGTCAAGGTCACTGTGGCTATTTTTAGAAAAACTTTGTCATCGGTCTAGCGCCTACATTTCTTCACCAATTTCAATATAACTTCACACAAATGTTTCTTATGATAATATCTCAGCGAGTTCGACTTTCAAGGTCATGACCGCAAGGTCAAAGTCACTGTGGCTATTTTAAGAAAAACTTTGTCATCACTCTAGCGCCTACATTTCTTCACTGATTTCAATATAACTTCACACAAATGTGCCTTATGACTATATCTTGAGCGAGGTCAACTTTCAAGGTCATGACATCAAGATCAAGGTCACTGTGGCTATTTTTAGAAAAACTTTGTCATTGCTCTAGTGCCTACATTTCTTCACTGATTTCAATATAACTTCACACAAATGTTCCTTATGACAATATCTCGAGTGTGTTCGACTTTCAGGGTCATGACCTCAAGGCCAAGGTCACTGTAGCTATTTTTAGAAAAATTTTGTCATCGCTCTAGCCCCTACATTTCTTCACCGATTTCAATATAACTTCACACAAATGTTCCTTATGACAATATCTCTAGCGAGTTTCACTTTCAAGGTCAAGGTCAGTGTGGCTATTTTTAGAAAAACTTTGTCAATGCTCTAGCGCTTACATTTCTTCATTGATTTCAATATAACTTCACACAAATGTTCCTTATGACAATATCTCAAGCCATTTCAACTTTCAAGGTCAAGGTCACAATGGCTATTTTTAGAAAAACTTTGTCATCGCTCCAGCGCCTACATTTCTTCACCGATTTTAATATAACTTCACACAAATGATCCTTATGACAATACCTCGAAAGAGTTCGACTTTCAAGGTCAAGGTCACTGTGGCTATTTTTAGAAAAACTTTTTCATTGCTCTAGGGCTTACATTTTTTCACCAATTTCAAAATCGATTCACACAAATGTTCCTTATGACAATATCTGTAGCAAATTCCACCTTCAAGGTCAAGGTCACTGTGGCTATTTTTAGAAAAACTTTGCCAATGCTCTAGCGCTTACATTTCTTCACCAATTTCAATTTAACTTCACACAAATGTTCCTTAAGACAATATCTCGAGCGATTTCGACTTTCAAGGTCAAGGTCACTGTGGCTATTTTTAGAAAAACTTTGTCATCGCCCTAGCGACTACATTTCTTCACTGATTTCAATATAACTTCACACAAATGTTCCTTATGACAATACCTCGAGTGAGTTTGACTTTCAAGGTCAAGGTCACTGTGGCTATTTTTAGAAAAACTTTGACATGGCTATAGCGCTTACATTTCTTCACCGATTTCAGTATAACTTCACACAAATGTTCCTTATGACAATATCTCGAACTTTTTCGACTTTCAAGGTCAAGGTCACTGTGGCTATTTTTTTAGAATCTTTGTCATCGCTCTAGTGCCTACATTTATTGATGGATGTTAATAGAACTTCACACAAATGTTTCTTATGGTAATATCTCGAGTTGCTTTGACTTTCAAGGTCATGACCTCAAGGTCAAGGTCACTATGGCTATTTTTAGAAAAACTTTGTCATTGCTCTACCGCCTACATTTATGATTTTAATCTAACTTCACACAAAAGATGCTTATGATAATATCTTGAGCAAGATCTACTTCAATGCAAGTATCCATTTCTGACCTTGACCTACATTTTATGGTTCACTGACTTTGTAAAATAGTGTGACAACCCTAACTTTCACCCTGATGTAAGAGTCTGTTTTTAAGAGTTTCATTGATGATACTTGGTACATGCTTGCAACTAGGAGTGAAATTTTTATGTAGGCGCTCATGTTTGACCTTGACCTAGATTTCATGGTTTGGTGACTTTGCGCCCCCACAGGCGCGACATAGCCTTCAGAGGAATTCTTGTTGTATGTTTTTGAGTCTTTAACAATATTTGTTGAATATTTTGCCATCTAAGGACAAGCAAAGGTTGGGGGCATTGTGTTTTACAAACACCATTTCTAGTTTTGTTTGATTTGAGGTTTAACGTCCCCGTCAACACTGTAAAGGTCATTTTTAAAGTCATAAGAATAAAATAATCAGGGTTTAGTCATAATTTTCCAAGGGATAAGAAAGTTATTTACAATTGTTTGTTTGTTTGTTTTGTTTTATTTGAGGTTTAACGTTCCCGTCAACACTGTAAAGGTCATTTTGGAGACGTTGCTTCTAATTTTGTGGGCTTTTTACCCAACATTGAGATGAAATGACATCTCAAGCCCTGTCGCCCAATGAAACCAATGGGGTTTATTAGCATGGACGGTTCCCCTCGCACCGCGGTTCCTGGACAGGCTTAGATCCTCTAAGCGATTTACCAGTACTGGTGTGCGGGCCGGATTCAGCTCTGCGTGTAAGCATCATGCAGCCCATATATTTCTTCAAGCCCCTAATGTAAAGGTTCTTTCTTTCCTCTGACCAATAGAGATTGGAATGCCTTACTTGATTCAATCATCTCCACAGCTGAAGGTGCTGACGATAGTGTGGCAAAGTTAACCCTTTTTGTACCAAATGGAATCTTCCTCCTTATATATAGCAGTGGTCCATTTCAAAATTTAGGGGTGCCAGGCTGTGTTTTCTTCAAATTTTATTTGGAAAATGGCTGAACTTTAGTCAAACAGTGGAGGCCCTGATCAGACGCCGTGTTCTGCGGTGTCTGATCTGGGCCTGCACTGTTTGCCAGGGTACCCGTTTTGGGGTTTCCGGTACCAAATGGGTTAACCTCTTTGGTGAATGGTGAAAACTAGGGACTAACTTGCAATATTACAGGGCCTGGTGTCTGAATGTCATGTCACCAGTAACATTTCTGATTCTAATGTGGAAATTTGTATATACCATTAGAATATAAATACAGCAGAAATATCAGTATCAAGTCATATTTAATAGTATTTCAATATCAAGGGTCAAAAATGGCTTGTGTGCACCCTTTCTCAGGAACAAATTGATAAATTTTTGGAAGTGTCTCCTTACAAATTGGGTATAGTATATTATCACAATTGTTAGAATTTTAAAGGTCACAGGTAGTCGAAATTTTTCACCTCTGGGCCGGAATGGCTGTTCTACACCCTGTCGTAATGGATGAATTGTGGTCAAATTTGGTTCAATACATGTATATCATAGCAGCCTGTCAAAGATTTGTTAAGATTTTGGTGACCTTGACCTCATTTTTAAAGGTCATAGGTTTCCTAAAACTTTAAGTTTTGGACCAAAAATAGCTTTCATGAATATGGTGCTATGATTTCAACCGGCCAAGGACTTGATTAGATTTTGGCGACCTTGAAGACACTTTCAATGTCAAATGGTTGTATAAGACATATTTACAGTTTGGTCATATATGTACTTTCATTGCAAATAACCACTACCCCCGCCCATAAGGGCTTGAAGAAATATATGGGCTGCATGATGCTTCCACGCAGAGCTAAATCAGGCCCGCACACTAGTACTGGTAAACCGCTTAGAGGATCTACACCTGTCCAGGAACCGCAGTGCGAGGCGGACCGTACATGCTAATAAACCTTATTGGTTTCATTGGGCGACAGGGCTTGAGATGTCATTTCATCTCAATGTCGGGTAAAAGTCCCACAAAATTGGAAGCAACGTCTCCAAAATGACCTTTACAGTGTTGACGGGAACGTTAAACCTCAAATAAAACAAAACAAACAAACAAACAATTGTAAATAACTTTCTTATCCCTTGGAAAATTATGACTAAACCCTGATTATTTTATTCTTATGACTTTAAAGAACAATCACGGTCTCATATGAACCCCTTCAATGTTTTTTATCACTGAGGTATTATTGGTCAAAATGAATAAATTTGTACTCAAAAATCTTCCTAGTGTCTCCAATATGGCAGTTCAAGGGAGACAAATCTCACAGAAATGCTGTGTCTGCAACCTCTAAATAGTAAGAAGTAAGATATCTGCTGGCACTTTAAGGGGACCGGCCCCGATAGCTCAGTTCGTAGAGTGTCCGCTCCGGGGAACGGGAGGTCACGGGTTCGATCCCGGGCCGCGACATACCAAAGTCGTTAAGAATGGTACTAGCTGCTCCTCGCTTGGCACTCAGAATTACGGGGTAGAGCTAGGACTGGTCAACCCAGTGTCAGGATAATGTGACTGGGTGTGGTATCATGTAATGTGTCTGGGACATGATACTTCAGTGAGGCAGCACTATAAAAGTGAGCATTGAGCTCCCTGTCGCAACCAGACACCGTCGTGATATGACTGAAAAATTGTTGAAAGCGATGTTAAACCCGAATTCACACACACACACACTTTAAGGGGAATGGGAACACCTGGCTGATTTTTCCGCCATTTTTCAAAGGGAGACAACTTTAGGGACTTCCTGTTCACCTTTCTATAAGCCCTGTCGCACTGAAAAAGAGGTTATCTCTTAAAGGAAAGAATTTGCTCCTCTGGAGCAAATTCTTTCCTTTAAGAGTTGACCCCTATTGACATGGGAGACAAAATTACTTTAGCAGGAGTTGTCTCCCCTGCAGGTGTTCCCATTCCCCTTAAGTTTTAGTTGCTGCAATAATAATT